>VUJU01001489.1:18267-55972 GCA_009835225.1 Aphis craccivora | reverse complement strand
ATATTCACTTTTACATCGGAAACCACCCCCATAGTTTGAAATTGGAGCATTATTTCGACTAGTTATGCTGTACACAGACACAAAAAAAAACAAAAAAAAAAAAAACAACATACATCATTGTAAAATCAATACATTCTTCACTCCGTTCAGAATCTAAAGTATGTTGTACCATTTTAACTCGTTAAAAACTATATTTTTAATTTTTAATATTTATTCTTTTTTTCTTTTTTTAATGTTTTAAATTTCTAAAATTACAACATTCGTTTTTCCTCCAAAGTAAAATATTTATTGGAGTACTTTATTGATATATATATTATATATATTTAATTAAAGATGGTTTCACACAAAACAAACGTTACGCGGTGAATTCAATTTTAAATCACCATGGATATGTAATTAAAATTTAAAAACTGTACATATTTTAAAGTCAATGTTGTCAAACAAAAAATAATAATTGCTTGGATATACATCGCGAATAACCGCTAGAAATTGGTCTTATTTAGTTTTAGAACGAAAAGTTTAGGAGTTATAATTATTTAAAGTTTAGATAAGTAAAGAGGAGTAGAACTGAGATACTCGCAAAATGTTGGTCCACAACTTCATTCATCAAAACTTTATTTTATTACTAACTAATTTATAAAATTATATAATTACTAAGAAAATACTTGTCTGAAATTTTATTATGATAAATCGAAATGGTCTGAATGATAATCTGCTTCGGGATATAAAATTAAAAATATATAATTTCAGTAAAAAGAGTATGAAACTTAAAAAAATATAATGATAGTATGAATTTTATGAACTTTAATTTTTTCAAAAATTTAGTTATGTTTTAAATGTATTTTAATATTAAAATCTTCATTTAAAAAAAACCGTTTTTTGAAATAATAATTGTTTTACATTAAATCAATAACCCAGGCTCGTCTACAAGTCAAATTAAGAAAATTAAAACAAAAATTATAATTTCTCTTTTAGATATAAAATATTAATAAATATGCGGAGTGTTATTTTTAATTGACTTTATCCAATTGATATATATGATTTTAAACTTTATATAATACAGTCTATAAAAGTATTAATAAACAATTTTTAATTAACATTGTAATATTGTACAGAACTATGGGTGGCGAAATGCTTCTATTTTGGGTGTATATACATACTCCCTACAACGTTTTGTCCTCTATTAACCATAATTTATGTTAATGCGATTCTCCCATAATCCGGTCGTTTAGCCGCATAAAGCGCAAAAAAATGTCAGCATTTCGAGCATTGCATATATCCCACGAAGCTTTAGAACGTCCCTATCTTTTGGGGTTGTAAGTTTTTTTAATCAAGTTGGTTTGAAAAAAAAGTTTGGCTGTAAAAAATTTAGAAACTTAAAAGAAACTACTGATTATTATCTTATATTGATCTGTTTTCTCTCTCAAAGTCCCGATAAAATTAAAACGAAAAACCGTAAAAGTGTATTATACTCTATACATATAATATATATTATAGAATTCATTGTGTTTTTTCATGCAGTTTAATACCGTTTAATCATCCTTACTTAAAAGTTATAACAATAATATAGTCGATTTAGTAGATTTTCGGGGTTATATTATAGTGTACGGTTTTCCAACTGTTTCGAATCATCGGTGTTGACCCATGAGTAAAGTAGTGAAAAAAGGGAAATCTGATAACATATATTATAATGTGTATTATTTATATCAATGTATAGGTAATGTGGGCGATGAAACAAGCATTTTTTTACCTCGTGCGTGCATCGTTTTAAATAAATGGAAGTGCACACAACTTCTCGAGGGTGTAATTCCGACGGTCACCCCTTTCCTCGGGCCGCTATGCTTTTACACCCTATCCGCTTTTAACGGACACGTTAATAAATAGCCACCGTCAAAGGTATGTGTATATATGCGAGTGTGCGTGTGTGTGCATACTGTATACAATATAATATATTATATAAATACGCAAGTATTTTATTACTCCGTAGCACGCGCATATCCATTTATTATATATGTGATAAAATTATAAAAATATTAGCGTAATTTGTATATATATCGTATAGTTTATGTAAGGTATATTATATAAATATAGGGATGTTTGGTTTTACCAGTATGCCAAGGCTAACATTGTCACTAGTACCTAGTATAATTAATAACAAAAATGCAACGAGTACTGCTGAAAGAACATAGTTTTCTGTTTCTGTATATTTTCGTCTTATTTTCGTTCCCGTATTTATTTCGTCGGAGATAATATGAAGTGAACTCCGTGACGTATACCGGATAACAAAAGAAACAAAAGGTAGTGAGTACTGAAGGGCAAATGAACATTTTTTTTACGATCATTTTTTTTTCAAAAGTTGGAAATCATCTTTAACGATGCTTTTTGAATCGGCACAAAGGACTTTTGTAGATAATGAACGGATGTTCTTTTGTTACCCTCCAGGAAAACAACTCTCTCTGTATCTCTCTCTTTCTCTCTCGCCGTCCTCTTTCATTTCCCAGTCTGACGATTCCATCGTCATACACCACGTGGCTGTGTCGTTGTTACTCCAATCGCTTCTGTCTAGCGGATTTTATTATCTCCACGACCTTTACTGTTTTTCGATACATGTACGAAGAGTACAGTATATCGACTATCTCGATAGACAGTAAAAAAAAGTAACTCGATATATATCTAATAAAACGACTAGCAATAAAATATATTTCATACTATGTTTTTTAGTTTTATGTGTATGTATATATATATATATTATATTATATTATATACTTAATAATATATTTTCAAACGTTTCCAACTTCAAAATTTAAGTGTTAAAAAGATAAGAAAACTGTCTTCCCAGAGTGGGTGGAAATGATATGAAATGTATAATGTATATAGATAGATGAAAATATGAGGTTTCGGATTTTTTCACCACAATATTGGCTTAATTTTGATGATCATTGCATATTTTATTTTTAAAGTTACTATGACGATGATTTGTGTTAAAACTCTAGTATGTTTATGTATATAATTATCATTAAACGTAATGGAAGAAATAAATATGAAGCTCTTGAATAATAAAATATTTTTATAATATTATTATGATTATTTTTAAATATATAAGTAGTGACTATGATAAAAAACCCATTTTAGTTATTTTTAATGTCTAAAAAACAAAAAATAAATCAAAGATTAAAAAATATTTAAAATATTCATTCAATAAGTCCATCACCTAAAAAATTTAAAATTGAATCTCTTATATAAATATATATTTTGTTTTAACAAATAACATTTGATTTTGTTTAAAACTTTAAAAGCGGTAATTATAAATAACAATAAATAAAATTAATTATTAATATTTTGACGATAATTATTATGGTTTTTTTTTTTTTACTAAAAAAACGAATATAAATAGCCGTATGTAACACTAAAAAATTAGCTTTAATACATATCGAGTCTTAAAAAACATACAAAAATATAAAATTATATCGTAATAATATAATTTACTAAATGTTCAAACGCTCTAGAAAAATACCTGTTAACGGTTTACTCGTTGGTTAGAACTTAAGAAGTAAGGTGTTTGATCATGCCCGGATAATTAATATCCGACACGGATATCCGTCGAGTGGACGACGACTCGTTGACGAACGACGGCCACTAAAGATGCGGACAGTGAAAAATTCACACGGGGTTGCCCAATGTAATTTAATGCGAATTTAACACCACTATATGCTTCCACTAAACGACCACCACCGTCTGGGCCTGTCATACCTACCAGTGCAGTGGCGTATGGACACGATAGGTGTATAATGTATTTGTGTATGTGTGTGCGTGTAAAGAGAGAGAGAGAGATTTAACGGTCTCGGCTAAGCAGCCAACTCGGTCGCGGCGTCGAAAAAGCTCCAGTGATAATATATTATATACCATTATTAATCCTCGGCATGTATATCGTGTACATGTATATATTTATATCGGTTAAATCGACGACCACCCTCGCGCGGTCCATGTATAAGTAATTGACGCAGTTGTGGGCGATAAACGACGCATTCCCTACTCGAACACACACACACACACACACGAACGGCTAGCCGCTGACCTTAAACCACAGGCCATTATCCGCGTCGTAATTCTTCTCGAGACCAAAGACTGTTTTATCGGCAATACATATTAATATGTTATAAATTATGTCTCTCTGCGCGCATTTGAAAACCAATTTTATGGTACACTCGCCACGAAATGTATAATATAATAACAATAATAATAATAATATAATGTACACACGCTCCGTATTCCGGTTTCTGTACAATAGTATT
Organism: Aphis craccivora; assembly: GCA_009835225.1. Classification (NCBI taxonomy): domain Eukaryota; kingdom Metazoa; phylum Arthropoda; class Insecta; order Hemiptera; family Aphididae; genus Aphis; species Aphis craccivora. Next base: position 51,680 of record VUJU01001489.1, on the reverse strand, counting down.
ATTATTATTGTCGCGGTGTACGTCTTGATATAAATATCTATTACTTACTTAATTGCGAAGCGGGTGTAAGCCGTGGACCCCTGTTATTTCAATACGTTTTTCAAAAACCGTTTATTTACTTAAAAATATCCCCTATATTTGGCCTTTCGAGACACTTTTCCTCGTTTTCAAATCGTTTAAAACGGATTCGATGAGCTATCGGTTTTCCATCTCACCGTTTTACAATATATCATAATATAATATATTATTTCCAAATGTAGATTGTTTATCGACACGAATTGTAGCTTCAGAAAAAAAAATTTATTGTATCCTTACAGTATTTATTGTGTTGTATTTCGAATGATTATTAATTTTCAAAATAAACATTTGATAAAGGAAACGTCATGTTTCTATATCATTAAAATACTTGAAATAAGCCAAATAAAGCAATATATAAAGTCTAACTCATTTAACGTTTTATCGAAAAATCTAATTAAATACCATTACTATAATCAACTTAAGTTCTTAACTTAATATCTTTTTTTTTAACTGATGCAAACGAGAGAAATGTTTTATTTTTAATTTGTATTTTTTTTTAGTCATTTATAATTATTCTTGACTCGGAAAGTACAAATGTATTAGTCCAAATTAGCTTTAAATACACTTTTATTTTGTTCCGTCGAGCCTGCAGTGGCCGCTGTAAACACAGCGCATTAAATTATATTATATTGTCCGCTCGATAAGTTTGTTAGGGCCAATTAAATATTTAAAGCACTTGGGAATCAGTTACCTGTGCCCAAAGCGTATTAAAATCAACCCATAAATTTTCACCAACAATCCAGACGTGATGTAAAAAAAAAAAAAATTATACTTATAATAAATAATAGTAACCTCTTCCGCTTAAACGATTTAAAAAATAATATACTTCCTCCAAATATAGGCGACTACAATGACAAATAAAAAAGGAAAAATAAAATTAAAAAAAAAAACAACAATATATTATATAATACTATGACGTGAATTTTAAGTTTTTTTATGATTATACGGTGTTGGATTTTCAACTATCGCGCGCGGAGTAAATGCCGATATGATATTAATATATAATATGAGTTATCCCGTATTTTAGATTTTATTTACTAATATCGTGATAATAATTTATATGGTAACTATAAAAGTTTGTATAAGATTTAATATTATACATCTCAGAATTGCAATTTATAAACGGATGGTTTTTGGTGGTTCATAAATTATTACTACGAAATTCATAGGCACGAATGCCAAAACGATCGATTATCTTCGCGCCGTTAAACATTGGGTCATCGATGGGTATGTGTATATATATATAATATATACTCAATGTCTTTGGTGTAATAATACCTGTCGTGTATTCATTAATCATATTTATAATATGCAAGAGCGCATCGCAAATCCATTGTGGCCGTGAAGTCTTTTGTTCTTCACTGAAAGCTTACTCAGTTATTCGGGTATCTTAATAATAATTATTATTATCCTTCCCAAAATACGAATAAAAATAATAATAATGTCCTTATATCGATAAATCACACCACAATAATTGCCTCAATTATTATATTAAACGTCTGTTCAATAATTAATTTAACTTTTAAAAATTCCAAATTCATAAGGTGCGTGCGCGTTTATTTATACATACCTATTACATTATTACCAACAAGTAATTATTACAATGTCAGAGTTATACAATTAATTAAATAATGTAATAAACATAACTTGAAATATTGACGTATTTTAACGATATTTATTAGATAGTCGTGTATTGGGTTTGGTTAAAATATGTTGTGTGTTTATCATACTATCTCTTTAAATATTAAATTTATTCTGGTAGGACGCTATCGTTTGTGTTTAAAAATTATATTAAATGCGTTCAACAAAATATGCACTTTTACGTATATATTTAAATCTTCCGTCGCCGAGATTAAATATTTGTAAATAAATCAAATTTAAAGTATTGTATAGTTGTGGGTTTGGTAGAATGAACAAAAATAAATGATTTGCTCAATAATAAATTATAATAAAGTATACGATGGTATTATATTTTCGAGACTGTGTTTCGTATTTATTTAATGATTTTTTTGGCTGTATAAAATTATTACAAATCTATAACATTGTCGATTCGAAGAAAACTAAAACTTCTAGTGTACGATAGTAAACTAATGTGTAGCTAAATTTATAAAATATAATACGTATATCGTTTTTGAGTATTTAAAAGATATCCAAATGTTAATATATTATGTAATTATACTTTCAAACGGTATTTGATGTTTCCATATAACGTAACTACGTATATTTTAAACGTTATTTTAATTATCTTTAAGAATAAAAACAAACTTAAATATAATAAAATTAAAAATCAACAAAAGAATTAGATGAATAATTATAGAAAATATTCACTAATAAATATTTAAAATGATAAAAAAAAAAACTTTTATAGTATGTTAATTATTGGTTACAAAAATTTGTTTAAATTAATCATATCTAAAAAATAAAAAATAACAAAAAAGGAATAATCAAATTGAAATTTCATTATATGTATACCTATATATATCATAAATATAGTGTAAAAAGGAAAAAAAACATTATTCTAAGTCATAACTATTTTTTTTAATATTGTACAATGTAATTACTATATGTTTATTGTTTATTATTAATGTTAAATAATGGTTTAGTAATAATTTGTTAAATGGAATTTGAATTTTTCGGTTTATTGATTTCGTTATTATTTAAAAAAAATATTTTTCTGTTATAACGTTATTAAATGTTTTTCCTTATCTTGATCTCTGGAAGTAAGCACGTCATAATGTATTATAAATTGAGGAATTTTCAATTTTGACATACTCGTAGCCCGTAGATACATACTATATGTCATAAATCTAAAACGAAATATTATATCATTATAATCGAGCCTTGATCTCGAGGCCGCAGTATTTGAGATAATTTCCGTACTCTAAAGGGTTCGGATGTAATATGCTGCAGATGATTTGTTTACGGTTCACGTTCTATAAATATATAGCAATATTGACACACGAAGACCGCGAAGTCCGATTTGCACGCACAAAGTTAATGCCCAAAGTTTATGTTTGTTATCGGTAAGCCCGCAGTGGTAGTTAAACGCCACTGCAAATATATATATTATATAATAATAATATCGTGGAATATTAATATGTAATAGCAGCCAGCATGTAATAGACGTAAATTGAATAAATTGATTCGGAACGGGAAAAATTCGAATGTATATATTGTACAATATATTATTATTATGATATCATGTTTTATCATACGGTTTTCGGTTGACAAATTATGTTTTTACGTTACCCTATATACAATATAAAGCGAATCGTTCGCTCGTTACACACACAAACGTATATAATGTATGCGGTTTAGTACTATTATTTTTTGGTTTTTTTTTGTCTTTCGAGCTCTAAACGACTTTTAAAACTACCGCCATCCCGGGATTTGAGTTATGTCTTTTCTGACGGCGTCGTGTAACGACGGTTCGAAATTCCAGAGCACACAGATAATGTTATATACATATATTATACGATATAATATGTGCACAAGTACAATGATTAGGTATGCGATATCGAAATATAATTTTGTAAATGCGTCCTCGCACACACATATGAAATCGGTTAGGTATATGCGTATCATAATAGCATTATATTTTTACGTTATTATATTGCTATAATGTTATGGCTATAACGCAGTCTGCAGCTCGAAGGTTTTTAGCCAACTTACTTTTGCTTCTCCTTTCCCCTTCCCCTCTTCATACAAAACGTGGTATATTTTACCCTCCTTACCGTCCCCTGACGACTGCAGCTTTATTCCTCCCCCAGGAACGTGATAAACAACAACGTTGCCGCGCCGAAACAATGATATTTTTTCTGCCGCGATATTGCGCGTTATGCGTCGCGTGTTTCGGTGCGCAAGTGTGATGCGTTATTGCATACACGTGACGCCGGCTTACCGCGCCAGACAATGACCGCCAAAATTCGTCTGGCGACCACGCAATAAAACAAGTCGTTCGTTTCGAGACTTTCAAACACTGTGAAGAAAACTCAAGTGTTTGCATAACATAAAATATGACTGACATCGACTTCTCGTCTTCATACCATGCCACCAGGTGTATTCCGAAAATAATAAAAACCACGCTCTACTCGTACGATTATTGTCTATTACTATGTTGTGCGCCGAGACATAAACAACAATAATGCGTTTTAAAATTAATCGTTTATAATTGAGGTTTTTTATTTAACTACAAGTTCTAACCCCTAAAGTATAAAAGGTGAAACGTGGAAACTTCACGCACTACTAGACGGATTACGATAAAGAATTTTGGCATTTAGTGCTGCACCCCATCGTTTTCATTCGGTCTTAAGTTCATAACAAATCATCTGCGGTTCTATATAGTTTTCGTTTACTATAAAATGATCACCTAACTAAACCTATACCCTCTTCTGATGTGAGAACACCCCCTTAAATGTAAGGATGTAATGCAATAGCATAATAAATAATATTGTCAACCGTTTTTGATCAGACGAGTAAAATTAAATGGACTTCTGTAGCTTATCAATTCATAACACGCTCGTTTTATTATCCAGTTTGTTATGAAAATATGTATATATCACGTTCACCGGTAAAAATGTATAGGTACCAAAGAACATAATATAAAACATTATATTTTTTAGTATCTTACAATAAAAACATATATTATAACGTTGTACGTAAAAAAAAAAAAAATGTAATATTCACCGAAAACACAATCCAAACAAGGTTTATCGAATTTGTCGTTTTTATGAAGCATAAAACAAATTAACAAGTGATTCTTTGAATGTTATTTTTCTCGTTTATTTTTTTTTTTTTTTTTGTAATTACATTGCTATTTAATAAAACAGACTACCTCCTACCAATAAAAAATAAACGGAGATTGACATTGCGAGTTATGAGTTGTGATAAAAATAAAAAATAATATTAATAATATTCCCTTTACAGTTTGAAATACGTTTATTTAAATAAAAATGAATATGTTCATTTTTACTGCATCAACAATGTGCAATTCTCTTTAACTATGCTATTATATTTTTAATAACAATAAAACACTTCTGGAAAAGTAATACAATATTTTAATAAATATAATATACAATTATAGTAGATACTTGTATAAATCATATTTTTTTTTTTACTTTATCCAATTTAAATTAAATCAGATCAATTATTTAGAATTTTTTATCTTGTTAAATAATATATTACTATAATATATAGTATGCATATCTTTACAAAAAAGTTGGATACTTTTAAAACAGTTTTATCTTAATCTGTTTTTTTTTTAAATCACAAATAGTATACATATATGTAACAAAATTTAATAGTAATTATAGTATTAATATTTTACAATAATTGGATTAAATATAATTTTAAAATATACGTTAAATTATTTATTCTGCGGATGCCAATATTATTTACGTACCTACTGAATTATAAACGCATAGATAACGACTTTCAGAGTTAAATTAAATTAAGCCATTGAATTTAAATTTAAGTTACATAAAATATTGTAATAACTAAATTGGTGATAAGAGAACTTTTGCCCGTTATAATCATTAGAGAGGAAAGAAGTTTTACATTTCTTAACTAGAATCTTTTAATTCTTCAAGACGAGTTTGAATACAATGATATATTATACTCACAATCAGATCTCTATATAGATTCAGATTTAATATTTTCAATTTATTTTTGGATATATTTTAAATTTAAAAAAATGAATATCATAAAGTAGTATACTTACATTCAAAAATAAAATAGTCAAATAAACAATTAAATAGGAAGTAAAATATAAAATGCATTTTTTTCTATAGTTCTAAACACTGATATCGAAAATAATCAATAAATAATATATAAAACACGATTCTGTGGAGTTATATTTTACTATAGTAAACAATCGTATGCCAATCAAACTTTTAGCAATTAAATGTTCGAATTCAAATAATTTTAATTAATCTCGAACTTGACAAGTGCCGCAAACATCGATCAAATTTAGACTCGACAAACAATGAATGCCTTGGACAAATTACATCTACCCCAGGGTGTGTGTCAAGGCCCCTTTGTGAGACTGATTTTGTACTTTACAACGGTTATATTAAGTTAGCCTCCGATATTCACAACTGATTCAAGTCTAAATTAATTCTATAACCCTTTTCCGCCATTCTTAGAAATTCCACTCGACAACCGTCTTATTATATTAGTTCGTCTGCGCCAAAAATATGCGACGGGTTCACAGATTGTAATTCTGTATTTCAAATCATCTATTTTAGATTATATAGCCAGACAATAAGAGACAATATTCGATGTTCACCTGTCTTTTATAGTCAGAATTTTTCATTGAACCTCTATACAAATTTTAATAAAATTTGGTTTTTTTTTTACTTTTAGTATTATTGTTTTTATTTGTTTGGAGAATAATATACATACATATATCATGATGTGTTGCCATACATATCAAACAATCAAAGTCCTAAAGTATCCCTAAGAGGATACCGTATTTTTTCCTTTCGATTTCGTCGATATAGTATTATATACCATATATACTATGTATTTATGTGTATGTGTGTGCATACTTTTATTTTTTTTTTACATCGTTCACCTGTTTTAGATTAAAAGATCCGTCTTCACCCTCGTTTCTGATGTGATGCGTCTCGCAGCGTGCGCGTATCCCTGAAATGCGATTCCCCCACCGACGAACGTATTCTCTATATATATGTATATATATAATAATATAATAATATAATACAAGTATAGTGACTTTCCCCGCCATTTTTAATAAGGGGAAAACGAATTCCGCGCGAAAGTCCCTGTATATATGATACGTGTATATACATCGACTTCCGGGCGTTCAGTGTCGCGCTTGCACCCCCTTTATTTCTCCGAAAACGGTTCATCCCCCGCGAGAATTCCACGATTTCAGCGCCTTCATGGCAGTCACGAAATTATATCGTCGACAAAAATTCTGCAACAATAATATTCTTATACAGGCGACCGGGTAAAACACGCGAAGGTATACGCATATATATAGCCTGCGGTGACTTGGCTATATTACACAGGGTGCATAGTCGCGTGTTGGCAATATTTATGTAGAAAACGAAAAACGCAGTGCATTTCTCTGTATACATAACATTATAGCTGTTACCCGCGGCTATTGTACTATATTTAACGCATGGAAAACTCGTTCAGAGTCCATTCACGGACGTGCGTTTGCCGTATGCGGTGCAGCTCGTTTATAATCTTATGCGCGTACATAATATAATAACAACGTTTTTGTGTTATTTGTTGTAAATTATAATATCGTGTGTGCCTACGCCATTTGGAGATGAGTATATGCGCGCACCGCTTTCGTGGGTTTGTCACACGAGCCGCGTTCGTTCTTAAAATATGTAAATGCGTAAAGAACGACGACTACGGTCGCCGGCGACGAATTTTACTCTTGTTAAAAGCTTTTGTCATCTAATACGGGGCGATAAATCTAAAAACTCGAGGATACGACCGAAAAACGTTTTGATGTGTGAACAAGTGCACCGTATATGATATATACATTATGATATTATACAGCTGTGCCGTGTACAAGTGAGCGAGAAAAAAAAATAAGTCGTCTTAGTATCTTACTTTGGGTTGAATGTTAAACATAAGGTTCCATGTAAGATGTAACGAAGCGGTTTTTTTCTTTCGATCGCGATACATGCAATACATACATATACATAAATTTACAAATGCACAATATATTGATACATTAAATTACGTTATAATTATTCAATTTTACGATCTAAAATTTGTGCTATTACTGTAAATGTCATAATATTATTATCTCTTTTATTTCTTTCCCGCAAAATTTCTTAAATATCTTTATACTTGTACTAGTATTTACAGCCATAAAAACAATTTTCAAATTTAAATTGTTTATTGAATGTTTTATGTTATAGCATTATAGCAATATTATTTTTATACTTAAAAATATTACACTTTTATCGATGAACGACCGCACTACCAATGCTTTTCCGACAATTAGCAGGCAACTTATAGTATTACTTGAAATAATAAAATATTATTGTATTTTCAAACTTAGAACTTTAATAATTCATTAGTTTAATAAAAAATTATATTCAAATTTTATTCAATACAATTTATAAACCATTCCTCCTCTCTGGCCTAATTATATAATCTATATATATGGCCTTTATAATGTACATCGCTAGAAATATGAAAAAAATAAATTTCAAACTTGTTTTTAAAATTCTGATCATTTTTTTTTTTTTTTGTAACGATAGTTTGTGAAATGTGTAACGTTAGAACTAATTTTTTCAGTATAGGATTCAGCACATTTATAGATGTATACCTACTATATATATATTTACAGTAATACTTCATTGAAACTGTTACGTGAACAAAAAAAAAAAAGGCCGTCAAAACCAATCTCAACTGGTATTCATCAATATAATTGCATCGTTCGATAAAAGATAACTTTTAATTGGTTTTCCATGTGGAAATTTCGTGTATGTATACATATATACATTGATTACTTTTATTCTCGTAATATATTTGAAGATATTGTTTTGTCCTTTACAGAACATAGTACAGTGTAATGAATTAGATGTCACTTATATTTTTACTGTATTAGAAATTTCACTTTTTAATTTCAAAAGTTTCAAAATATAATTAAATATACATTACACAATTGGTACATTAACTGTTGATATGTGTAGGTGTATATATAGAGTACTTGCGAATTTATTACTATCGACGTGAATATTTTCAAATTATGCACGAATCACGCGTCCTGCGTAAGTTTTTAATTATTATAAATTGGAAAATACAATTGCGCCATGTTATTATATAATACACTTAAACTTAAACATTAATTTTTATGCATAAGTCATAAATATTTATTTTTTGTATATAATTAAATTTACCATAAAGCAGATATAATATTTTAAAGTTGTAAATCAATATTAGCATATTGTATAGAATGAACATATATTTGTTGGTTAAATAATATATATCTATTATTGTTACTTACATACTGTTTCAAAAAATATAATATTTTACATCGACCAATCTATTTTCACACAACAATAATTTTTATCAATTGTATTTCATTTTAAAATCATTGATGTAGTATATATTAATAGAATATATTCCAGGTAGGTAATATGAACTATAAATTATTTTTTATCGTGTTACTAATTTTTTTTTTTTTTTGTTGTTGTTGCTGTCGGCGTTATCATAGTTTTTTCATGTTCATGTTGATCGATAAATTGACATTATAGGTATTCATTATTGCATAATGTATTACCGTTTTCCTATGATTCTAAAATAATATTTATTTTTATTGTTAATGAATGTTTTAAACGTGACTACAAACTCTTGCATTATTAACAGTCATTAACAATATCACGTATTGTTTCATTAAAAATTTTAAAAATATGCATTCACGGTAAATATTATCTATAATATATTGTCCTACCATCCTATTGTCTACGTGTTTAAGATGGCTTTGGTGACAAATGATAATAATAAACAATTATTATATGTCGTTTATCGCATTTTGAACACGCGCGATTGTCGGTAGGTGGTCCTACAGAATATAGAAACACCGAACCTTTCTTCGTAAAGCTTTTAAGGACTCAATTGTAGAATTTAGAGTTTTTAATCACACATTTAATATTTTCCGTTGTAATTTCTAAGAATATTGTTTTACTAAGGGAATAATATAACCTGCAAACCTAGAAATGTAATTTTAAAATGTCCATAATGTACAGGTAAATATTCTAAAACGCCATGCAATAATACATTAACTTAATAATATCGCACAAAGTGTGTACAGAGCACTGTAATAACTATAATAATAATAATAATATATATTTTATATTATTACGTCTTTGTCCATCGTTTTGGTCGGGTAGAACATAATATTATACATCCCTATACAATATATATAATTTTATATTCGTCGCACGTGTATATCTATAGTGAAACGATCGTTTTATCGTGTAAACATTTTGGATGTAAGTAGTATCATTTGCCATCTCCATTTGGAAATATGAGCGTTTTATTGTTGGGCTAATGACTCGCGAGTCTAAAACACACATTCACACAAACACACGTGTATGTTACACGTACGCTCCTTAGTACTGTACAAAATACGTATAAAAGATCCATTCCGTGTTGTCAATGTAAACACGAGCGTCTCTTGTCGGGATGGGAAGAGGTGGAACTATGTAATGAAAAAAATAGAGAGAGAGAGAAAGAGCGATACATAGTACAAGAGTGGATATTTGACGATAATATGTTCCTTAGATTTTTTTTCTTTCTCGACGAGCAGCGCGCGCGGAGGGCGCCGCTTAAAATAGTGTTTGTTACGCGCAGTGCCCCCAAAGGTTTCGTCAGGGCCGAGAAAACATTTGGTCTGTACGTCGTCGTGGTACCAAAACGGTTTTTACGGTCGCCCGCAGACGGTTCTAAATAAAAACCTACTCAAAGACCGGACCGTTTGATTGATCGCACCCTCCGGCGGCGCTTCCCTTCCGCTCGCTCGGCCGTTCCTACACGGCAGAGGTCACGGCTACCAGACCGCCGTCTCTGGCTCGCAGTCAAATTACACGCTATTATTAATACATTAATATTTCTATTCCAAAGAAATTCCCTGGAAGCGCAGGTACATTACCTATATTAAAAATTAAAAATCGTATTATAATAATATTAAACGTATATATATATATAATTATATATTATATAGGTTGTGTTGTAGCTGATAATAATCGTACTTATATAAATTGGTCTTATTATTCCGATAACGTCCATCACAGTATGATTTATATTAAAAAATAAAAATATACATCAAGAATTTATTTACATAGTATTATTATCTAGTATAAGCAATTAGTCGATATTTTTTAAAACCTTTGTAATATAATCCTCGAGTAATCATCAGTATTACAGTGAGTATAGTAGGTATAGGTAATATATACCTTTATATTATATATGTATGTGCCTATAATATGCGCTGCATCGCTTGTGTCTCATTTAATATTTTTATGTATTAAAATGATAAATTAAGAAAATCGTTATAATCTGGTATCCATAATCTTTGTCCGGCCAGTAGCACGTGATTGCAGGGGTAAGAGGGGCACTTTTCCACTTTTTTGTTTTGGTACCTTGATATTTTTAAACAGTTCAAAATAAATTTGTGTACGTACGAGTATTATTATATTTGTGTACAATATTTTATTATATTATTCTTATTTAAAGCCTTATTTATTTGATTTCATTATCATAATTTAATATTGAAATATTGAAGTCTGGAACTATTATATTTTTGACTGCCTACCTATTTCAGAATATTATTATTGATAGTAAAATAATTCCTCACACCTACAAGTTAATCTGTCGTCAGGACTTGTATATGAAAAAAAAAATATTAGGTAATTCACTTTTAAGTTAATTTTGTTTCTTTTTCTAGTCAATTAAAACCATCTATTTAGGTAGTGCGGGAGATATATTATAATTATATAATAATATGACTATATTATTATTCTGTTCAAGTAAAATCGACTATATATACAGGAAGGTTTTTGTGAATTCAAATATAGACATTAAAAACAGTAGTGACAAAATTGAACGGACGTGTTCGATAAGTTCAGTGATTTTATATTTTCGCATCGAACCCATATTGAGTGTGTGTAATGCTTGCGTATTATATTCTATGTTATGGAAATTCTATTCAATCAAATGCTTTGCCGATTATAGAATGGCAATATGAGGGGGCGGAAAAAATAAAAAATATATTGCGTGTAATTTCCGAGAGACGTGACGTCGTGTAAAATCGCACTCTTATCTGCGTAATTTCCCATTTAATAATAATGTGTGCGAGGAGGTGCTTGCTTTTATTCGGTCCTCATACGTGCACTTAGAATGCAAAACGAATGTAATATTATAATATAATATAATGTTTATGGGCAAACCTGTGTTTTCCAAACGCATTTACAACATATTACGAGCGTATATTATATTTATATATGCTATGCGTAAATCCGCTGGGGATGTGGTTTTGCAGTAACGTTCTATATAGCGACGCGTATGCGTGTTAGTCACATTTGAGCCATAGCTAAGAGGTAAAAGGAGTGTGTTGTACAAACAATTACTATTTTATGAAAAGAAAAATATTAATAAATAAATAAAAATAAAAATGAAATTCCTCCGTGTGTTGTCTTTTGCGCCACGTGCGTAGACGATGAAAGCAACATTACCTATGACGTGTAATGGCAGTATATACAGCTTATATGTATTTAGATATTCAATATTATATATAACCGTGTATATAATGAGCCAGGACGAGTGTGTGTGCGAGTGCATGGAAAGCTTTTTAAATGTACTTTTTATGTACTACATTCCCGAGGGCTATTTGAAAAAAAGCTACTAAAAAACAATTGCCGTGACAAAAATTAACGCAAATACATTCTATTTGAAACAATAGTTCTTGTAAGGAGCCGAGAAAGACTAAAAAAAGAAAAAGAAATTTTCTTTGGTTTTAGATTTCGGATTTATATCCGCCGAGGTCTTTATTAGAATGATATGATTTTCACTCTCTTTCCTGGCAGCGATGCTGCAGTGACGACTATGTATATTAACAATAACATCCGGCGGGTATATCCGACGTGAGTATATATATATATATCTACCTATGTCCTGTATAGAGTATATATATACCTACATAATATGTCCTATATAGAGTATATATATATGCAAATCAGTTACTCATAAAATGCCGTCGTCTTATTATATACAATATACACGGTCTGAAGGGAAAATAGATTAAATATTATATGCGTATTATTATTATTATCATTCTGTCCTTACACTTTATAGTTTCGAAAAAGGTTTTCGTTGCTAAGATGCCTATTTCATAGTCGATTGAAAACTAGTATGCTTAATATTATCTTTTGTGAAATACTAATTCCAGAAAAAGACGAAATAGTTTTTTTTTATTATTATCTTTGGATGAATTCAATTATTTATTCACATACATCAATCCCCGTCAATAGGCTCGTTATTTTTATTATATTCATCTCGAATGGCGTATACGTTAAATACGTTTAATATATATATATATATGGGGTCGTCTGCTGCAGGTCGTACGTCGTTCTTTTCTGTTCTCTCGCCTTGCTAGCGGTCGGGTGCGTCATTAAGATCTACACAGCTCGATGCTTTGTCGCCCTCGCCTCTTCGTGTATAGCCACCGTATGATCATGTTATTGGGCCCCCGTGTCTCGCGAGGTTTATGAAATGCTTTTCTTTCTCTCTCTCTCTCTCTCTCTCTCTTTCTCTCTCTGTCATGAGTATTTAGTTTCATTAGACTCGTTTTCGGTGTAGAAGTTGTGCGCCGGTAGTGAGGGAAGGGCAGGCGCAAACAATATACGTACACAGTAACACAATAATAATAATACAACTTATATAAACGCAACGCGTCGTTTAAGACTGTGCGGAGGATGAGCCAGAGCCGCGTCTTCTCTACGCCCGAAGTCGTTCTCTTTATTTTAGCTTCACTCCGCAGTGAATAGTTTAGTTCCGGTTGAAAGAGCATCCGCTCTCGTCCTCTACCCGAAACACCCCACTTCCACTACCTTGCAACATTCGCGGAAAACTGCGTGCATATTATATAATAGTATGCGTGCATATTTTATGCTTTGCGTTGGGATTCTTCTTTCTGCTGTGTGTTTTCAACAAGGACCGGTAATTAATAAAACAATAAAAAATAATAACAATATATGTAAATATTATACAAAACGACGCGAGTATGTGCGTAGTATGCTTATATTATGTTATATTATTTTGTACGCAGAGATAACTAACTGCAGGATACCGTTAATTCCACCGTATATACCTTCCGGATACTGTAAATGTATACGTATTATATAATATATTATATTTGCACTTGTTTTTTTTCCTGGTGTTAAATACACTCCCCCCGTCATCGGGTTTGTCGAAGGGGGCGGGGTGTTATATAGGGGCCGCCGCCGAGAGGAAATTTTCCAAAAAAACAGAACACGCGAAACATCCGTCGACGGTTACCATGGTTACCCGTATGCACGCGCCCGTGGGTTACTGCTGCCGGTAACTGATACGCCGCAAGATAAACAATGACGGCGACCAGTTTTACGGCATGTTGTGCGTGCATTGCGTCCCTCGGCATTGCACATTATTGTACAATATATATAATACGAACGTGGGGATGGAAGAGGTATCGATTCGCCGCACAGGACCTGTCCGCGACTAATTAATAACATCGTGTATGTATACGGATATAGTATGTTTAAACTCGTGATTTTCGATTTGACTCGACTGGCCTCCAACTCCTAAAAGTAGAACTCTCTCTCTTTTTCTCACACACACACGCATACTCTCTTTCTCTGGCTCTTTTCGAGTTTTGGCCCTACGCTTCTACAACCATCATGTGCATATACCCATTTCTACTCTCGTCCGCGTGCGAAATTTGAGAACTACGTATTTTTTGTATACTCGAGACCTTTTTCGTTATATTATACGTTGCCCGTTTTTGTGAAAACCCAAACTGACTCTCGTTGAAACACTTGAAACGCCCGAGTTTATAAACATATCACGTCACACGTAAAAACACTATAATACTTAATAGTAATAATAATACCCATCTACCACCGTATAAACTGCAGTGGCGTCTAAACGTGAGTCAAAAAAGAAACTATATAGTCTATATTAATACACACATATTCAAAATAGTATGGTGGCAATTATTTAGGATACTTGTTAGAGATACTATTTTGACAAAAGCTTAAAAATGATCGTCTTTCCGTGAAGAACAGTAGTTGGAACAATAATAATTACAACAGCTCGCGAGTGTGTGTTATTCATGTATATACTACAGGTGTTCCTCTATATGTTCTAAATTTACTGAATGCAACTAAAAAAAGATTACGTAAGTGGCTGACCGACTTTTTTATTGTTGTCGTACTTATATTGTGTTGTTTCCGTTTTAATAACTCATACCATACCTATCAGTTCGTATATAAAATTTGAACTTTTTTTAAAAAAAAAGTATTTGATAGCATTTTAATGAATAAATTTAAAATTAAGAATATTATCAAAGCTTCATCTAAATTTGTTTTTTGTATTTAAATTTTGAAGCAAGTTTTATACGCATTTTAAGTAACATTTTATTATACTTGATAGTATACTTATATACTTAATTAACTGTATACGAATTCATCACCTACAAAATTATTATCAATGATTATATTATAATATAATTAATAATTATAACACATTTGATAAAGTTGTTTAATTTTTAAAACTTTGACCAAACAAATTCGTACTCTAATGTATTTAACTTAAATTAATTTTCAGAGACGTATTCAAATTTTTTGCGGCCGGGTGCTAATTTACTTGGCCCCTTCTATACTTTTAAATGTCTAAATTGTATTACAGTTTTGACTTTTGGTACTGCACAATATTACAGTTAAATTAACATTCGAAAACGGTATTGTGACGAATCAAACAGCACAATAGACTCGGAAAATCAGAAATTATCGTTTTTGTAGTTTTTGTTGAACACGAGCATACCTATACCATATTATAATAAAATATAATAATATAATATTTTTCGTTAATCAGTCTTACACTCTTACCCAAAACGAAAATCGTTTATAATCGATCGGCACTCACCGTTGTCCTTTGACAACTATAACTAACAGAAAATATCGCGGTTACCTACTATCATAAAGAACATTAACCATATGGACGACGGTCATCTCAACTAGGGTCCACATTTTACACGGCACACTCGTGGGCTGGTTTTAACTCCGTCATCATTTCGAAGGCAGTCAGTATCAGTACCCCGCGACTCCCATAAATATTTACTTACGATCCACCACGGATCCATTAAATCGATAATATAATAGTTTCTAACATGTTTCTAATAATTAGAACGATTATGAGATAGGTAAACAATTATTGCCTACTATATATTGTTCACCACGAATGTTTAATCTTTTGTTGAACGTATTTACGTATAACTAGCTATATAGGTAGTGGAAACAGTTTTAAGACTATATTAAATTAAATTACACAATACATTCGCAGTAAATATGTCTACAGTGATTACGTTTAACAATGTTTTATTTATAATATGTTTCTTTCAGAGATGGATAGATACGATGTACACACAATTATACTTAATGTAAATAAAATATCACTCGTACGGTATATTATTATGGCGGACACATAAATAATTATGTTGTCGGTTTGGGGGCGTTTGATGTACTGGAACAATGGTTGATTTAGAGTAATGCATTTGTCGTAATAATAACACTCCACTCGAGTTTGAATAATAAATAGTAAATTGATCATTAATCCTCCATATAATAATAATTATCTACATGAAAATGTCGCGTGAAATGGATCCACGTTATAACCATTTCAAGTGATGTTCGTGATCAGATAAGAACAAATAATTCAATTTGATATTTCAATAATTCACAGACGTTAAATTTCTGCCTTGTATTTTCTGGTCTTGTAAATCGTTATTTAGAGAAACCTATTTTCTAAAAGTATTATACGCTTATATTGGGTTTAGCTTATTGAGCTCTAAACGGGATATATATATAGAATATACACACACATATATGTATATATATATAACAAGCGTACCTACTATATATATATAAATATATATATTCCTATTATAGTAGGTACGCTTGTTATACTGATTTCAATCTAAGAGCGAATGAACTATAGGTCGTATACGAATGTTCCTATAATCTCCAAAATGTGTGTGAAACGCAATTTTCTCATTTTGCTATTCGACATTTCGACCTACCCTTACGTCTTCCCTTTAGTTCCTAAATCCTTTTTGGTCCGTCTCGTTTCATTTCATTCTTGATTTGATTTGATTTGTAAGCAATCGAAATTGGCTTTAAAGTCAATGTTAAGTCGATAGATTTTCCATGTCTTATGATGAGGTGTATACGAGTTTACATAATAAGGAACTGGCTTTAGTAATTTCTACTTTCTACTCTTGAACACATTTGAATAAATAAAAAAAAAAAAAATGGACCACAATGTTTACAAATAATTCATATAAAATATAAAGAAATAATATATAATTTAATTACTTATTATAGATCTGTGAGGAGTAGCAAACCGAAAAAATATAGTAATGGAGGTTGGATATTGATGAAATAAAACGACATAATATTATTTATATATTACTATATTGTAATAGTTAATTATATTAAAGTAAATAGAAGCGTCAATATTTTAATTGTTAGCAAAATTTAATAATTAGTAAAGTCATGACTAATATATGTTGAACAATATTATATTTTAAATTGAAACAAATTATGCTTAAACCCTATGTAAATACATTATATGATTATAATATTGAAACATACTCATAAAGAAACTAGTTCGTTAATCATTTTGACAACTTAGTGCACGCTTGTAAATCAATCATTGCTATTGAAACGTGAAACGTCTTTAGGGTAAAATTATAATATGTATGCTGTGTTTGGACGGGCAATGATAAACCCCTTTTTAGAATAACGCAATATTCTGTATCAGAGCGCAGCATAAGAATATAATAGTCACACATGTTTAAATCATTACGAATAAGTTCATTAAGAAAGTATATTGTACTACTTGTACTACAGAATTTGTTGGTTTTATTTAATTGGAAACACAATATGATATGTTTATACGATGTAAATATATATATAAATACGATAAGCTGCTAATTAGCTCTATAAATTGTCCTTTTTTTTCTCGATGAAATTAATATGATATATTATTTTAATCATAATATTTACAACTAAATACTGAATGATGAAATATATTTATATATATATATATATAATATTTTTTCGGTTTTCCGGTTATACGAGAATTATGCACCTGATACACGTTGGGTATAATCAATGTTTCCGTCGTGTCAACATCAATAATGGATTTTTTTTTTTTTACATTTATATTGGTTAGAAAATCGTCGTAAGTCTATAATATGTCGAGTAAAAGGTTTTTTAAGCTATTTGGGGAAAAAAATAAGTATAAACTCATCTGAAACGCAATACGAAATCGATAACACCCGAACGGAAAACTAAAACGACAACGTTATCGGGTTAGGCGACTCGTATATGGCGTACATTATAGTAGGTACCTATAGGTACGTATATATGTATATGGCATAGTAAAATACTCTTCCGTTAAAGCAGTCGAGGGGAAATGAAAACGTCCCATTGATATTGGATTTAGAGACTCGACTTATTGCGTCAATGCATCGCGTAAAAATCGATCTATAAGACTTGTGGATTTTGCACGCTCCCCAACCGCAGTTACTCGTCCGGTTTGTTATTCGCGTTAAAACGTCTTATGCTTCATATTGTTATATATATAATATATTTTACAACTATTACAAACGGACATAGTCTCAGTAGTCCGTATACATGCATGTAGAATGTAGAATGTATATATATATATATATATATATATTATATTATGCGTTTTTTTTTTTTTGTAAAAGGATACCGCGGTTATATCCTATGTACTTGTATAATATTATCCTGTAAACCGGGACAGGTCGTTACATGACTAAAATATATGTAAACAAGTGCAGGTGTTCGTCCGGTCTCTGACGCGTCAATCTTAGGCGAAAACACGATAAACGACTTAGCCCTAAGCTTTAAGACACACTGCCGTGGTGTCGATAAATTGCAACCGGACACAATTTACCGCAGCACTGTGATGTGGACCGTAATCACAGCCCTTGAGCATGTCCAAATCTTATATAAAACATGTTTTTCGCCACCGTAGGCGAAAATCAGATGAGTCGTTCGACAGGGTTGTTCAATAAACACCACCACAGCGATCACAGTATGTGAGTTTTAGACTTATACATAAATATAGTGATTCCGCCTCGTGTATAGTTTATATTTAGGTATATCATATTATAAAATATGTCGTTCATCACGTATACGGTAAGGTTATTTCTACGGTCATCCGTTGTTAAACCCTCGTGTCCTTATTATATATCTACTATCAATCTGCAGGTGCAGGTGTGGTGTGCCAAAAGTGTCGTGTGAATTTCGATCCTTGGCCTCAGTAGAAGGTATATTTTCAGTCGACCGACGGAGAACTAATTTTAACCGTATCGGTTTAGCTCAACCCGTTCGATGATGATATTTGATTCGCTAGTCTATACTGATAGCTGTGTGGTCTCGTCACCTTTGTTCTTTATGTCTTTTGTTTTATGAATGCCTCGACTTTGCATTAATATATAAATATATTGACTATTTACTATCACTCAATTGTATAGAGATCAGTGATTAAAATGTTTAAATATGTACATAATACAGCTCTAAGCTATACTTCTGTATAAAGTAATAATCGAAAAACGATTATAGATAGCTATAACACATTTCCCTTGAAATGTTCTGATTGAAATGTTAGTGCATAATTATACAGTAAGACATTCGTACTATGTACGTCTGATAAATTATTCCGTATTTGAATACACTCGCTTTTCATTCACCAAGATTTATTCATATTCTATAGCACAGATTCATATTCCTCTTTTTCGTATAAATTATGATGATACAGGGTTTTTTCTATACACGTGTTTATAAACCATACGTATACTGTAGTTTAATAGTACAATTAAATATAATTATCCTGTTTAAACTTTTTTTACGACATTTTGAATTGCTCAGAAACACTTGCGAGAATATACGCATAAAATACACACACGTACACTTACTACTCTTTATAGATAGCGTTAAAACACGTGGGGTAAGGATATATAGTTTACGTCCTGTGAGCGAGTGAGTATACACTTCGTATTACTTTCTCCCGTAAAAATGTAAACGAACAAACGCCCGCAAGTAAAATATATAAAATGTAGTTTTTATTATAATAAGTTATAACTTTTGTCATTTTCAGATTTTGCTTTTCGCGTGTGTTACATAAATACAGATACGTTGAGCGGGGGTGGGGAAGATATTATTATGGTTATGTATGTATACAGTGGGTGGTGATTTTGTAAAAAAAAAAATATAGACTAAAGAGTCCTTATGTTCATTTATGAATTTAAGTAATTATGCGATGAGTATTCTAATTTTAAAAGTGCAAAGTTAATCAAATACAGGCCTTCAAAAATCGATAAACAGAAAAAAAATAATAATAATTTAATCATACAGAATTTAGATAGCTAATTTTTAAATGCCATTCCGTGAACACTGTATACCACTGGATACCTATATACATATTTTTTAAAACTTTATAGTATTTTACATGGTAAACGCTAATTTACCAAATGGTATACTCCCACTTATATACTCTCCAAAACGCTATTGGTTTTATATACGAGTTAGTAATAATGTTATCGTCGTCGTTGAAGCGTTGCTTTGCTAAGGCGAAAGCTGCTTCGTAGAGATAGTAATGAAAGGCCTAATAGGTTTTGACTGGCCTTTGATGGTGGAACGAGGTTATAGGGTGGTGTTAACCATGATGTATACATATTAAATGTATGTATTATACGTATACAGGGATAAAAAACAACCTCGGAATATTTCATTATTCGCGCCGTTTTCGTTTACAACGTTTGAATGCGTAATGCGAACTGACGTGTTCTGCCATTTGTTTGCCCGTCGTCGTTGTCTACTGCTATTCGTTCTTTTCCTCCATCATCATCATTATCATCATCGCGCATTTCCCGCCGTCGACGGTTTTCTCAAAAGTTTATCAATCCGACGACGACGTTGTATGGAATTAAGTCTAAAACTGCCGAGTGGAGTGCATATTTTATACGTAAACGGAACAGGAAAAAAATACCCTATTTGAATTAATTTTTCACTCAAATGATGCTGCAGCATTGCGTGTATATTACAAACGTTTTTGTTAGTGGGAAATATTGTTCCAAAAGTATAAAAGTTATAGGGATGATAAGATTATGCGGTTTTATTTCAATGAGACTATATTTTTTATATATAGGCTATATTATTCAATTAAATGCACACCTATTTTGTGAATCCCTTGCCTCTGATTTGATGACATAAACAAAATATGTTTAATATTTTACTGTTTTGAAATGTTTTTTAATTTATATATGAACCTAACAATTAACTTTTTTTTTTTTTTAAATCATCTGAAACAGAATTAAAAAGACAAATTATTATTGATATTATTCATAAGAGCTATTCTTTGATGACACTGAAATATTTTTATTCAATCATCATTCACTATTGTTAGTTAGCCAAAAATTACTTCTGTCGGTATTAGATATATAGCACATAGATTGTAATTTCAGTTTCAATTCTACGGGCTCGTAAAAATAAACAGTACAGCGCTTAATTAAAAAAAACGTTTTATGATAGTTGGAGTTATTATTAAAACAAAATACTTTAATATTTACACTGAAACCATGCAAGTTCAGTTTTTAGTATTTAATTACGTATATACTTATATATATATATATAATATTAACTAACTTGAGCAAAATGCGTATTTTTGTGTTTGGGAACATAATATAATGTTACACTACATTAAATATATTAATAACTGCAGTGTTAGGTTATAAATTATATTTTACACGTGTTTTTATATTTTCATCAATTGCGTTTGTCCAGAGATTAAGGTTCGCTTCGGTTTAATAATAGCAACGAATTAGTCTTTTTTGACGTTCTTTAATGAAACATTTCCAAGCTATGCGTAGAAAATATTATAAAATTATATTATTTCACAAATTACCATGAAATAAAGAAGGGGCAACAGAAAATTCGAGGTATTCATCATTATTGCCGTTATGATGACGAAATATGTAGCTCATTTCCAAAAAGGGCTCAGCGAATATAGGTAGGCATATACATGGTGTAGATGTAGAACACCCGTTGTCTCATTTGTTTGACATAGGGTAATATAGCTGGTTAAAAATTGTTCTGTATGAGGGGTGGAACGAAATATTTAATACATCAAACATACTTTGAAACGGAAAAAAATATATTATTTGCATTATGTAATATACGCGTACATAGTGAACCAAAAACTTTGGGGACGAAGTCGCCCTCAATCTACACGTTGTGCTTAGCTGCCCACGTGCCACCGCTATGGACCCTCAAACGTTTTAAAACTGCAAAAACGAATTAGGAAATTCGATTTTGCATTCATATAAATTCGAAATAACAAAAACAATAATACAGCGAATATAGGCAAAATAGCTGGTATTTTAATCTTTAATCCAATAAAAGCTAAATGTGTTGACGGAAAATTTGTCGTACGGATGATTTTGAAAAGGGTGGAGTGTGTATAAACTATACACACGTATATATGTATATATATAATATATAATATAAACAAATGTTTTGTTTCTGCAGCTGTTTTGACTATTCTACCCTTCGGTGTTCTGCGTGCAGTTTAAAAATCCCACTCATGTACGTGTTCAAAATAATATGTATTTAGGTACAGGCCACCCGTGAGCGTGAGGCCTTGTCACTATAAAACTCTAAATATATATTTTCGCACCACCAGGGATGTATCAACTTGTCATCGACCGATACGTTCTAGACCTTCTGGTATAAAATATTTTTTTAAGTCTGTCAATACATTAAATGAACGTATATAGGTTTAGAAAAATATAAACAGTTTACCTTATTTAATCCTAACCTATCACTCAAAATTATTCATAACATATCATAATATCCTGGCAATATAAATATACTTAATAGTTTGTTTTTATATTTTTTTGAAAACACTTTTTTATGTCAGTTAATTTATTTCAGTTTAAAACTACTTATTTTACAAAAGCTTAGATATATCTTAAAAAAATATTTATAATATTATATTATATTAAATAGAATATCATGTTTTTATGTGTACAATTTAACTTGATAAATCCATAGAGTTTATATCTCACTTCCATTTTATATACCTTATGGCTAATATACGCAATCGTTAATTTTATAAACGCATTTATGAGGATATTATTGAGTCGATATGATATGATAAGAATTCGTATTATTTTTTTTTTTTTTTTTTGAAAAAAATAACATACATTTTTGTTATGATTTTAGTATGCGGTGAAGAGATTTTCCATCCGGTGTATAACAATATTTTTTATATATTTTTGTCGTAGTGTGCGTTCTGTATATTTATATAATAATAACATATAGGTTCACAGCAGTAATATTCCACATTTTACGATTCAAAATATTTGCATATGCAGTAGATACGTTCATACTGTTCCAGACAATTGAATTTGCACATCCTTTTATGTGCTCCCGTTGCGAAATTCGTTTCCAAAATTGTACAACGTCATAATACAACGCCGTACATAAGAATCAACTACCCCGATTGCCGCGCGTCGACATATTATATATCATTATTATAATAATACACCCAATGGTAGTTGGTAATTCGATTACGCAACCGGAAAATATGTTTTTCGTTTTCTGATTCTACTCACGATACACTATAATAATAATCTAATCCCGCCTGACTAGTACCGTTGGCTGATGGCAGTTGGAAATCGTTATTACCGAAAACACCTTGTCATTATTGGGTTCGGCCTATAAACGTTTATATTATTATAGTGGTGGTAGTTGGTTCTTTAAACGGGAAGAGTGACTTAATATAATACTACTCTAGTTGTAATAACATCACGCGATTTTTACGGCCGAATAAATTCACCGATTGATATAATACGATTCGGCGAAACGTGGTTGCCCGATCGGCTCTTCAAGAGGCGTTATTAAAAACAAGAAGCCAATATAGAAATAACTTCGATTACTACACCGTCGCATAACGTATTTTAGGTTTAGGTATTAAGATGGGAATCGGCGTTAAACGTGAAGTGATGGTTTACCCTCCCCCCACAATTTACAGTAATCTCTTACATACCTAGATATAAAAATTCTGCAGATGCATTAAATACTTATATCTAAGGAACATTTCAAAAGTTATAAAATTTTATCCATTCTGCAACATATTACAGAATGCGTACATTTTAATATTATACTACAATTTTGTAGTACGTATAAGAGTGTTTTATAGGTCTTTTTTGTTATCTGTTGTTAAGTTTTGTAGTAAGCGATTATATATAGGTGGGTAGTGAGTACTATAGGAGGTAATTTAGAGTTTTATTTTATAGTGAAGATGATATTTTTTTGTTTAATAATTAATAATATTCTTGATACTTCATTGCTAATAGCTAGCAAGTAATAACTATTATGAATTACTCTAATGCAAATAACAACACTTGTATAACATAAAACTATTAATTTTTATTCAGATAATCAATGGATAAGATGTTAAACAAAATAATATGTAATAATATGTTGTATATATATATATATGTATATTAAATATTAACCATAGTAACTACATAGTATTAGTAATATTTTATTGTCATAAAAATTATAATTATAGAAATAAAAGTGGCTAAATATATATTATAATAGTATTATTCTTTAAATAATAGTTTTAAATTATTTGTTAAAATTATAAGTGTTAACAATAGGTTATATATTATAAAAACTATTTATTTGAATGTATATTTTATTCAAACAAATGTTTTTATTTAAGGATACAAAGAATAAAAAAATACAGATGCTTCTGGACTTTAATATATTTTTTTCTAGATATTATTATATTATGCAATTGGATATCTTTCTATGTCTCCATATTATGTGAAATCAAAGTCATTAATCTTTTTGATATTTATAAATACATATATCGGTATAATAGGTATAATATATATATATATGTCTATTTAAACGAGATACGTAGGTATACAATCTCTATTCAATAAAATTACCGTACGTTCTATTACTTAATAGATTATAGCCATATACATTTTTATTTGACTATACATCATAATAAATAAACAAATTTTGTTAGTTAATTAACAGATATTGAATATAATCGGACTAAATATTGACCATTGACCTATTGAGTTGTAAACTAATTCTACAATCACACGATTAAAAATGAAATTAGATTGATATTGTTTATAATATATTATATTATAATGAATTATATTTTTCTAAGTGCGGGGTCATGTATATTGGTTTAGTATTCTTCATAAAAATCTGTTATGAAAAGTTTGCGAACTACAAGACGTGTATATAATAAAAATTATAAGTTTACAATATTACTCGTAGGTAGGTACTTAATATAATTTCTAATACTTACCATCTCTGCGGTTTAGAATATTTAATAATTTCTACTTTTTTTTTTTTTATGAAATGTATGCAGAAAATACTTGAACACGTGTACGTCGAATAATAACAATTTTTTTTAAGATTACCATATAGAAATATTTATTAATGAATGATGACAAATAATGATGATGGTTTGGTTTTTTTTCCATTCGATTTTTAAGTATCCCCTTTTACTTTAGAACAAAATCTCGTCGAACAATAGATGCCGTCAAAGAAATTCTATTTTTAAAACACACTTATTTTACATTCTCGTTGCGTTCGTGTTTATTTTAATTTATTAATGGGTGTTGTGTATTATATACAATGTGTAGTATATAATAAACATATTATAGGAATCGTAATTTGGGCGCTGTTTTAAAATAAATAATAGTAATAATTGTAGTGAAAAAGAGAATGTGTCGCGCCGGCCCGGCAGTTTGGTACCCCTGCCCCGCTAGCGGAGGAATATAAAACACGGTTCGTCGGCGGCGGCGAGTGGCGACGACCAGCGGCTGAGCGGCTTCAGTAGGTAACCGATCGCGTACTTGTTCGCGCGTGTTTTCCCCTCACATTCGGGGTACGAAAAGTTTTTACGATTTCTCAGAATTTTTCACGTCGTAAATTTATTTTTATTTTTTTATACCGTACCGGATAACATCACTCGGGCTAGTTCGTATCTAGCATCGCAATCGGTTTTAATTCCCCAGACCGGTGTAGTGAATATAAATAGTATTTTCGTTTTTACGTTCGAAAAGTGAATATTACCTATTTACCTACCGCACGAGTAACGCGTCGGCGATGTGAAACTGCTGAAATCATCGCACGCAACACTCATGGCATGGGAACTAACTTGTCCAAAGGGAGAAACGTGAGTGCCGGTATACCTATATGGTTTTTCCAATGTGCAGCGTGCATCCGGCAGCCCTCGTCTCGCGTGTGTAGTAGGCCGTCGAAGTTCCGCCGATGTATTGTATAAGTTCTTTTTGGGTACGGTAAATCAAAGTGCGGTGGTGGTGGTGATCGTTGGTTGGTGGTTATTGGTATAGTGATGGCGGTGGGCAGTGGACGTCATTTAATTTAACATGATAATATGTACGATTTGTTATTTTGTAATTATTTTGCACCTGCAAATATTATATTATTATATTAACACACTCGTTGTATAGTTTTTAATATAAATATAACAAAGCTCGTGGCGGAATGAAAAAAAATATAAACAAAAAGTTTTTAATTTGGAAAGTGTGACTGCGGGGGAGGAGGATAGTTTCGTGAGAAAAAAAGAGTGAGGAGAGGGTAAGGAGAGAGAGATGGAGAATGGGAGAATGAGGGAGAGTAAAAAAGGTCGTATATTTTATTGCAAGCAGCGGCGACGGACGTATAGTATTGTACACGGCGGTGGTGACCGGCAACAGCTGCGGGACGCAAACCGTTAAAAACTATACGCCGACGTCGTCGACGGGAACCTTTCGATCGGCATCGTAAAATTTTACAATGGTCATTATACAATGTAATAGAAAAAAAAGCCGTCTAATTTATTGGAGCTTCGTTTCGACATTAAAACGGCCATAAAATCATATTATCGTTCTATTTAATTAAAAATACATTGTCGTTCTATTTTTTCGCAAAACAAAAATGAATAATTTAATAATAATAACAACAACCGTTGCGGTTACAACACAATAATGATATCATACGCGCTTATATTCAAATTCTTCGTGAATCAGCAATAATTTTACTAACCAACGTAAATACTAATATACCTACTAATGTTTGGAATTAGACAAAACTGCCGATGTATATTATTTATTAATTATTAGTTCATAATATATAATATTATATTGAATGGGTGACATTCAAGTACCGGGAAGTTATATTGATATATAATAAAATGATAAATATAGATTTAATAGAAATAGTATTTTTTTTTTGAACTACCAAAGCTAAACTATTCGTGCTATTATCAATTTTGTAAACGTGAGTGTGTATAACAGGATTACTAAAGGATAAATCATGTTTAATTTACAATTTATATTGTATATTATGTATTTACTATTTATGTGTACTGACTACAGTGTATTGAAATGATGAGATACATTTGTTACGCTCATGTGACTGATAATATATTAATGTTTACCTCGAATAGTTCCAATAATGCATGCTTTTAATATTACTATTAGTTACAACATTTTAATCAATACAATTTTTTTTATATTCCTTGAATAATAATATTACGCACGATCAAATTTACTTTTATTTGAATAAGTATTTAGGTAGGTTATAATATTATTTATTACCTATACATTTATTTTATACGTACTTATAACCTAATAAATAACCAAATACATTGTTGTATAATGTTTTACTATGTAGTTGCGAAACGATAAAAACATTTCCTGTTATTAAATTATTATTTTAAATTTTATAGAATATCATGTTATTCATATTTAAAATGATAAGATATTTAGATAAAAAAACTGATTATTTCTATAATTATATAGGTACTTACGGTATAAAGTAATTGAATAATAATAATTAAAAAAAACTTCGATATAACAATTTAAAAAAATCTAATTACATAATTACTATATATAAGTGAAAAATATGTTTTTCAAAAGAGCAATTATTATATTTATTTGAAAATTAGGTAGTAAATTTATAACGTTTTATGTGCCATAGCTGAAACTTTTCTGAAAGTCTTCAATAATTGAAAGTTTCATTGTGTTAAAGCTAAATATAGTTGTAGTGAATGAGTGCATTTTTGTTGGGTCCTGAAAGTAATAAATTAGCTATACTTTAAAATATTTTCTAGCTACCATTTTAAACTATAATTATTATCTTTTGACTTTTAGTGATTTTTATTCGAAATAGCGTTTTAAGAATAATATTTATTACCCATTTTATCTTTAATACATGTTACTTATTACGTTTTAAAATTAAGTATTAACAACATGTTCATATTTGTTATGTTAATAACTGAAGTTCAACAAATTACCCAAACATATAATACTACCTATATTGAACCACATAACAATACCAAATCATTTGGTCACGAATATACATTATAAAGTATATCTTCGGGGTTGAAGTTCGACAATATAAATCGGATGACATGTAAACAAAACGTAAAGTATTTACTGTTTGTTTTATAGTTTTAATGTTTTTACTGTTTCAGTCGATTAAATCTATACTAAACTTTGGTGAAATATGTAAAATATTTCTATGTTCACATGGTATTCCAAATCGAATATATAAACTACAATAATAATAATAAACAGCAATACCGTATTTTTTTTTTTTGTTTTTATAATATACATATATGAATGTATTAGGAAACAGTGATGAGTAAAATGTCAAGGCTTTAGCATACAGTTTATGAGTTTATACTTAAACTTTTATCGTTTTATTTTTAGGTCAAATATCACGACTTTCCGTATAAGTATTATATTTTATCATTTCAACTTAACTTCTTATTTCGCGATATTTCTATAATACTTTGGTGGAAAAGTTTTTACTCAAACTGGCGCCTACCGGACGCCTATTGTATTCGATGACAAAAGTATAACACTTTTCATGACACTAACTATACATATTACATGTATTCCCCTCGTCAATAAACAATATAAACTATTACCGTTAACAGCACACATAGTATGTATAGCTTGACCCTCGACTCTTCTCCGATGAATTTCCGTAATTTAAATTGAAGTCTATATAGTATTTATTGACACGTAAATAGTATAAAAGTTCTAAAACAACGTATTTATAATTAACACTATTTATAAACTCGAAAACGATAAAGTGTTTTAAAAAACAACTATTTGAAAAACGCTATTAAAGATTGCTATTCCAGTAATATATAATAGATTATCATGCATTTTCATTTTTAAATTAATTATTTTTGCGATTTTGATGTTAAACGAACTAACAAGCAAAGCAAACTAATTGATTACAGTGATGTGTTATTATTCTAAAACCCCTTTTCTCGTAATTATTTTTTCGCTTATGTTACAGTTCTAATTATACGAATTAATTTTATAATACAAAACAGTGTTTAATTATAAAGTATAAACATAAGGCATTGTTTAAATAAAAAAAAATATATTTCCTTTCCTTTTTACTTTTTTTTATATTTTGCATTTTTAGTAACCATTTTTCTACCTAAAGGAATGTCTAGTGTTCATTATTATTTGCGTTGTAAAAACAAGTAGTTTTTAACATTTTTCTCTGTCCCTTTACTCGTTTAATTTCTCTTCCTTTTTCATCCTTTAATTTTGTTTGCATTTTCTGCAGATAGGGTTGTATATTCCGCATATCGTGCATAGTGCATACAATAATATTATAACACATTTCGAGCAAATAAAATATATTACAACAAAACAGTTTACTACGTCAGCACGACGACTTACGGAAAACATTTGAATGATTATAGTAGTTTCTATGGTATGATTTAGAACCGACGATATGTTCAAAGTTTACTTTTAATGACATATCATTTATATGTTGTTGGCTTTAAATTACGTAAGCCCAATTTGTTTATATATAGGTGTATACAACTGGTACTTGTATCAAAACCTACGAATTGTGATGTGATTTATACTAGCTCTGTCAACTCTGCCTACCATATTTCTCTGACTAAACAAAGATTTAATCCCTGATTTAATTTTTGACTCTTGACTAATATTCTATACATTAAAATATCATCTGTCAAACAATTCTTATTTTCATAGAAAATAATATAGGTAATTATATCTAAATGCATATATATATATATATGCATTATATGCATTATATATAAATCTATGTCATGTAGAATATATATTTCATAGTAAAATTCATTAGGTTTCTGTTGCGTGAAAAACAATTAAAAATGACGTAAATCTAATAATTCTAACAACCTGCATTAAAAATATATACTGGTACCTACACTACGATACGGGCTTGCTGTCTACTGTGAATATTTTCATTATATATTTATATGTCAATGTTTTAAAACCATTGTATTATAATATGTAATAAGTATATATTCTATAAATTTTATAGTCATCAATACGTACATTTTTTTAATAAAATATAATATGTTATTACATATTATGTTCTATAATATATTTTATATATGTATTATATTATAATTCCGTTTTTGTTTTCAAATTAGTGTTTTACAATGGTTGGCAATAACAAAATAGTTTTTAAAAAGATTGTGATATATTGTAACAATATTGTAGTATATAATTTTTGCATGTATCTATACTCTATAGGTAGGTACATTTTATACGATATGTAGGTTTTCATAACCACTCGACTTTGCTCTTATCTATGCTTTTATTATGAATTTATTTTTTTTTTTTTTTTGTAACTTTTTTTAAAATATATATATATATATATAATACCATATTATATTTATTTCTATGTGTTTCCTTATCGTAGTCCTTGATGCAACTTCACGGAAACGCAACCGACAACGTATTTTCATCGCACGGCTGATCGGTCTGATTTTTCGTTTTCATATTTCCGGATTTCCTTGTTAAACTGAGCGTGTGGTAGGAAATAGACGATAAAAAAATTGAAATCATCAAATATACTATAGAATTCGCGAATAAAGATTATAAATATAAATAACAATATATTACACGTTTAGTCCTCGAATGCCTGTAGTCGACATGGCGTAATCAATGCTTTCCGTCACGCCACGCACCATCAACGATGACATCTATGTACGTACCTACTACAGCTAAAATACACTGTACTTCTCGCTTTTATTATTATCTATTTTTTTTTATTACATAACCTCGGGTGTGTGCGTTTCGGTGTCTTGAGTTTTTTTTTTTTGCATAGGTTATTAACAATGCGTGCATTAGTGCAGCTGTCGAGTCCGGAAACTAAGTGTATACTGTATAATACAATATGATATACGTAGTACACACAGTAAAATTCATGCTACATCTATGGTCTGAATTGTAATAATCTATAAAAATTGATTTTATTATCACGAGTTAACCTTTCTATCATCCAGTTTACTTATTTTTATAATTTTATTGTTTGTATGTCTAAACAATTTTTTTTTATAAAGAATTATATTAACACTTTTTTGTTTAAATATTTTGTGGAATTGTTGATGAATCTTACACAAATTAGTTTACAAAGGCAAGTGAAAAAACTTCACATTTTTTTTTTTTTACCATACTTCTCTATACCTGTGCTTTAAGTTTAAAGACTATTATAATCGATGTAATTTACTAAAGATTTAATGTATTCGATATATTATTTTATGTATATACTGATAATACTCAGAGTTTATAGGTACTGAAATAGGATAGTATTTGAAAAGATTATTGATAATAAATATAAGATTAATATATAGAATTTGCCACGTAGGTATATCTCTCAAAAAATGTCCAAGATAGTTAATTATTAAAGTTATTATTATTTATTTAATATATTTTATATAATTCACAGACAAATTGATAAAAAATTATGTCATCTAATAAATATTTACTTGAATAACGCTATCAATATTTATCATAAAAAATTAGTAGGTACAAGAAATAAAAATGTGATGATATTATTTTTTGCATTTCCCCATAATAAGGTTAGTTCCTTTATAACTTTATGTATATTTATACCAAGTTCTCCACTATTGTGTACCTATATTATACACAAATTGATGATTTGAAAACAATGAAATATTTTAGTATAATGACACAGTCTATCACACAGTTGTGTAACTACCTACACAAAAACATTTATTTCTTTTTTTAAATCTTTGATATAACCATATAGACACAACATTATAATATAGTATTCTTAAAACCAATGCAAATATCTTACATTTCAAAAAAATCATCGTGTATATAACGAAGAAAGTATAATGTTTAGGTATATTATAATAGTACTTGCATAAAAAAATATAAATCAAAAACGCTGTTCTGTGAATCGTCGTTTCATGTATTTCGTACATTGTTCAAACGCCATATCGCTTACATATGACGTTTTTTTGCACGCGTGTTCGTTTAAAATTAAAAAAAAATCCTCTTCTTCTCGTAGTCGCTTTTCGCATTCAGTTAAATATGCATATATTTTTGTACTATACGTAAAATCGTTTCGACGTCGGTGAAAAAAGCACATGCGTCCTTAATACAGTCGATCAGCGATAAATTAAGTGCGTCGACCGTCAAGTAGCACTTTCGAATTTTCATCGTCTTGTTATACCACACTCCGAGTAGCTTTTATTATTACGAGTGGTTCGTTCGTCGACGGTTTTTTATATGCTATATATCTAATACATTAAATCGACCACCGTCGTGTTTTCCTGTACACATGCGTATATGCTGATAATATACAGTCGTTGGTAGTTTTTTTTGTTGTGCTTTTAACAGCATAACGTTTCTGTCGTGTGTAGCCAATTTGCGTAAAGCTTTTACGTACAATATTCCAAAAACACAAATTTAACAGAATTGAATCCAGTCACGCGATTCTATTTTAGGCCAGGTTGGACATTTTTTTTACATTAGATCGCGTTAATTTAATTGCATTCAGCCGACTGTCAAAACGTTACGAATGTCGTCGGTTTGTTTCTGTCGATTCCCAGTGGTTCAAAAATAAAAATATAGGTATGCATCTAACATCTTCCCTATAGTTATACTTCAACCTCCTCCAAACAACTAAATACCCTTGTAGTCTCGAAACGAGACATTAAATTCAATGGTCTTCTGTCTCCCTGCAAAAGTTCTCCTGGGCCAATTGCGTTTAGTTTGTGTATTGCTTCTGAGTTCAGAAGTTTAATTATGTTTTTTATAATACAACGCAAGCCCAGTTCATGATGTAATATTTAAAAAAAAATACGAATGTAGAATTTAATGATATATATTATTAGATATATCTGTACACTAGCATGGTTTGATGTTTAATTATAGACCGTTAAATCGGCTGGAATGTATTAAAAATGATGGTTTTTTTTTTTTTATTTATTATGACATCAGTACGTCACACGATAATAATAATTTTATTTAAAGTTATATGTCTACGTATATTATCATTCAAACTGGCGGTGAGAAGTCTACGAAGTACGAATAAACTGTGACTAGGTTTTAAGAGTAAAAAAAAACACAAAAAATAACTTGAAACCAATATGAATCTCATCGATCA
>VUJU01001489.1:4964-18217 GCA_009835225.1 Aphis craccivora | reverse complement strand
TCAAATTTTGTCGGCGTCTTTTATGAGTAGTTCATCGGTAAACTCCAGCTGACGTTTTAAGTTGCCGGATTTTCGAATAAATAATATACAACACACGTTACGATAGCTATTTCGGGCTATATTTAGTTTATAATAACATTGTATCACACGTGTAATGTAATGATGACAATATTTTAATGAAAATAACTGAGGAACACAGCGGTATCGGATGTGTTGTATGTAAAGGATTTTAATGTAATATTGTATAAGTACTCACATGAATCCGTACTTAAGACTATACACTATACAGGGTGTTTTATCATAATAAATCTTCGTACACAAACGCCTCTTGCAAAAGCTAAAACTTAAAAATAATTGTAGGATATTTGAATTAACTAAATTTATATTAGTAATTAAATTATTAATATTCAATTATCTAATAATATCGACGAATTCAAAAAATATTTGTGTGGATTAATAATGTTATAATAGATCACTTATAATATTATGTTGAGACAAAATTATGTTTCAAAAATATTAAATAGAAAAGATTGATATTAGTATTTAATGAGCCATGAGGGGATATAAACTCACTGAGAAACACCCTGTATATTATACAGTAAGCGGTTACTTTGACTTGTGAATAGAATCGCACGCATGCATGGAGACCGACAGTAATAAAAATGTGTATAAAAGACGACGAAAAAGAGACTTATATTTTATAGTTTTGTATAAATGCGGAGAAGGGCAGTATTGTCGTACAGCAACGAGTTAATCAACCGAATCGTAGTCGCGAACAAGCCGGGCGGAAGAACCCGATAAAATGAGTGAAGAAGAGGAGAAAATAATTTTATACACATGACAAATCTACAGCACGGGCGTACCACGAACGAGGAAGAGACGATTTTATTTTTTGTACGCTTACGCACGTCATGATCTCATTTTCGTTAAACTTTTCTTACCGCCGCCGCCCTGTGCGATGATTATGACATACTGCACGCGTGCAATACGATACTCTAAAACGTTAATAACTATCGCGGCCGGACGAACCGGAATCGGGTTTCGAATGACGGTTTATCGTCGTAAATTGTACGAATATTCGAGAGCTGTTGTACTGCACGCACACCCACTGTGTTTTATCTGTGCGCTCTCGTGCCGCCCTGTCATCGGGATGTGTACATCGTTTCGTTTATAATTTCGTCCAATTCGTCGAGACGCGCATCAACTGCCTATACATATATCATATTATAATATTATTTAAGTACATAGTTTTTGCGCGCTCGTTTTATCTAACCGTGGCCGTGGTGGACTCGAGACCGCTGCAAAACAAAGTTAAACGTCGAGAGGTTTTGTGTTGGAGGGTTTGGTTCAAAACGATCCCGAAATGTGTCGCATTGTCATCGCGTCTGAAGCGATGAGAATTTGACATACGAAAAAATATCGTACGGCTTTTATAGCACAATGAGCATTCGTCGTTGTACTGTACAAAAGGAATGATATTATAAAGTGTACGTCAACCCACTGCTCGCTAGACGATCTCTATTGTTGTTTATCGATTTCCACGCGTTGTACGATACGCGTATTATAATATGTATTGATATGTAAGTGACATTTATGTACATGTACCAGCTATACACTACTCGTACGCGTATTTATAAGTCTTGCGATCTCTAACGTTATCCCGTTAATGTTTATAACTACTCACACTGTTCCAGTACATTCCGAAAACTTTACTGTATGTGTCGTGTACAGTTTGTTGCGGTAAGTTTGGGGATACGAAAACCGTGTTGAAAGTTTTCATCACCGCGTGTGCAGCTGCAGTCGACATGCGATGGGGTCGCAACAATATAATACACGGCTCAAGTTTATATAATATGTATATAGTAGTCACTTTTCTACGTTTTATTTGAACACATTCATATCATCGAGTGCTATTTAGTTTCTCGAGTTTGAATTTTTTACTTAACCAATGTACTGCAGCAATTATCTGACATTGTTCGTGAAAATAGTAGTTCTACGATACCTAATATATAGACTTAATTTTGAAAAAAATAATTAATCGCTTTTTAATCAGTTGTATCGTGTTATTTTCGCAATGGAAATAATATTATAACGCTGTTTTGATTTTCATCATAATTTAATTGTTGTGTTATAGTATTCCCTTCGTCTCGGTCGTTTTAATAATACAATATTATTATTATTATTCAATCGTAGTATAAGTCGTTGTTACTCGAGCAATCTGGACTGGTGCCTATATTTTATAATATATACTGTATTATAATATTTAAGACGGTGGGCGTAGCTATGCGGAGGGTTGGGTGGGCAGTGGATGGCAAACGACTGACCGTTGATTACATATTAGTATACTTAACCTTGTGGTGATGCACGCGGTGTGTCTGGCCCCGGTTTCTCTGCCGCCGCCACAGCTGACTACCCGTTCGGTCGGTGCAGCACATCATAATCATAACTAATAAGTGTCTACCTGCAGATAGTGTATTATGTATAGCCACGAACTAGCATATATCATGTATTATGCACCGTATATGATATCTACATATTATAATATAAAAATAATAATACTTCATTATGTTCTCTCTGTAATTTGTAAGTAATACATTGCGCACACTCATGACTCATTACGCGTCTTGTCGTCGGACGTATCTGACACGTCTCACGTGCCGTCGTCGATGTGCTTGGCATGTACAATAGCATACAAACAGCCGAGTGATCCTTTGAAATTGCGCTGCACTTATTTTCTTGGTACTTTATCCGTTATCGTATATACATACGCACAAGCGATCATCGTGTCCAGCAGTCCAGCTCCATATTTTTATGAATATCATATAATTAGATTATACTATATGATATATTATCTACTGTAGCGGGAAATAATCGGTGATCGGCTACGTCCGGTGACGATCGCAGATTTTTGACTAGAGTCGAATATTAATCGTCTTGATAATATTATATTCGCGGTCGTTTTGGTTTTCTTTATTAAATAAAATATTTAAACCGCGCACAAAAGAATATAATAATAATATATTATATTGCGAGTATAATATAATATAGGTACTTTATTATGTTTGACGTGCGTGTGTACCGAAATACACTCGCGGGAAGGACACGAAACGCGAACGCATAAATATTCATTTGTCGACAACACACAGTTGTTCGTCGGTCTTCTAACGAAAACATATTATATATATATTATATTATAATAAATATTAATATAAGACGAAAAAGATAATAATAATATAACGACGTAGAGCGTATTTGACACGACTTGTTAGCATGCAAAATATAAATATATATTGCATACAATCTGTAGTGCATACGTACTATGCAAGTACCTATAAAATAATGTTTACGTTAAATTTAAAAAAATTCCGGAATGAAAACTCGATACCTTTAATAGGTGCGCTAGGTCGGCCGACAATATGTAATTGTTTTTCGTTTTATATATTCGACCGTCATCCTCTATCATGGCTCCTCTAAAATAGACTAGAAACGATATAACTATGCAACAAAAAACGTCAAATTCGTTATTTCTAGAAACTTTTCAAAAACATAAATTATAGGATGTCCAAGAATTTTGAGATTTCCCTATACAGGATACGAGTCATAAAGCCGCTACAATTTCATGTATTTTGAGGAAAACGCAGGCGTTGCCGACATTATATACTTCGCATCAGTCGTGCAATTTCATTAATTTCTATCGAAAATCGTGTTCGCATCGCATTAGCTGCCTAGTGAATATTAACACTGTTTTGTTCGTCGTTCGCGATATGCGTGGCTGCTGTCGGTCGCTGAGTTTTTATATATTATACGGCACCAACGCCCAACGATATTTCGAACATGATTATGTGTGTCGATGTTACCGTAAGCGACCACCATATAGTTTATGCGAATATACAATAAAAATACAGGACGAGGCATACAATGTTCGATGCTGCACACCGATTTCAAACGATGCTGCGCCAAAAGCTTGCCGTTCCTTCACTCGTGTTCCGGTTTCCGTGTTTCACGCCACGCCGTACACGCCATTATACATAATACACAATTTTTTTTCGATTTCATACTTCCGGTACATCGTTTAAAATCGATTTCGTATATATACCAGCCACGTATCGTCGTTACACTATTCGACAGCGGTTTGAAAAATCAGATTAAAATAATAATCAGATTTCCACTATTTCCATAATTCTGCGCAAAGTTGAATGTTATGTATTTTACTTATATGTAACGTGTTACTAACATAGGTTAGTAGGTTATTGAACACTCGTGGACAACGGCGCAAGACACTACATTGCGGTGTAAACCCGATTTTAGGTTAAGCTAAGTAGGTACATTCGTCGTATGTTAGTGTAGTCTCCGTTGCTTTACAAACGTACATCATAAACATTTTGTTTTCAATAGTTTAAATTTTGTGTAGTAACCTTTAATTATATAATATATAATATGTGTTAAATTATATTGTTACCTACTACACACAATTATTGGATATATCTAAAACAAATTTGGTATGCTATATAAGTTTGTAAAACGGAGATATCGTATAATAATGTGCGAGTGTAACGTCTTCTTTTTAAAATTGAAATTGGTAATAAGTAATAACGCCTTGTCTACAACAATCAATATACATGATATATAATAATAATAATTATTATTATTATACAATGAATTTAAAACTATTGTCGGCTATATAATATTTGAGAGGCTATTATTATAATATGTCTACAGGGCCTCTAATATACGTTTGCACCTGGGCCTTAAAATTTGAAATTTGACACTGATGCTTATTCCCGTGAAATAATTATAGCTGATGCGGTAAATACTGAACGGCTGTTCACGTGGCCATCATGCTGTATAATACACGTGTACATCACATTATCAATTATTATAATTATTAAGGTTTGAATGTTTTATGTTCGTATTCGATAACTCGTAAGATACAGCGATAGATACACAAAAGAACACTGAAATACTCGATAATATATTTAGGCACAGGGTTGGGAAAAATGTTTCCACTCCTCCATATCTAACTTCTCGTTTATTGTTTAATATCATATTTTCTTGTCTTAACTTAAATCCCATATGCCATAACTAATCACACAAAAATCAGTTCAATAATATTGTGTTATACCGTCACCATACACGCAAAACGCGTCCCAGTAAACAATAGTTAAATAAATTAATAATAAAAATAGAATATTGTCTAACTTTTTGAGCACTTATTTTCTTATTGTACATACTTAAATAAATAGAAAGAATAATGATATTGTACTATATTAAAACACTCGCTATGACGATGCACAGCTGTAAATAATATAATTTATTATTTATACGATTATACGTAATATTAATTGTACTTTGAATATTGTTCGACGGTAGTTAATATTTTCCATTTTGTTTGTTCATAGCGTGAGTGGCTGCAAAGGGATGTGGACAGAGAAAGGAGACTGCGCTTGGACACGGAGGCTAGACTCAAGGGTTCCAGTTCCGAAGCAGACAGATGCCGTGTCAAGCTGTCGACTTTACAAAAAGACTTCACCAAGTGATTTTTTTTTTTTATTTGCATTATTATTATTATTATGATCAACATCGCTGTCATCGTTTTGAATTTTCCCGGTGCGATTTCCCGCCTAATTGTTAGTCACAATATACCATAGCGCGACTCGACCTTAGCAATAGGTTTCAATAGTAGCAGTTAAAGCTGACATAGGTACTTCAAATTGACAATCGCTTTGACCGTTATAATATGGTACCCGTTACGACTTGTATATTATATTGCACATCAATGCGAATATTACAATGTTATGTGAATGCATAATGTAGCGTGTTGGATATAGGTATATCTACTACTATTATTATTATTATTGTGACCGCGCAATGTAGTTACCCATTATCCGCGTCTGGTCCATAATTCTGCATAATAATTTATTGCAATAGATAAGCCAAAAATACACAATAAAAATATGTACAGTAATTTCTATATAGTTATTGTTTTGTATACCTAGTTATTTTAACACAATCTACGTTGACTTGATTTCCTCTAAAATAATTAATGACATTTGACACTATCTATGTATTATAATATAGCACTCATCGATTGTTTATAATATTGATTCTATATCATCACATATCTTAGATTGATGTTAATTTGTAGTGTCGACCAATATATATTATACATTTTATTCGTATAAGTCACCGGAGCGTGATAATCGTTTTATGATAATGAATAATATTATATTTATTTGTCACGCCGAGTAGCGTAAATTTTTTATTCTGTTCGAGGTCTAACCTTGCCATTTTTGTTCTAGTCTTCACGACATTTTACACTAAGAAAATTACGAAAGGTACCGTTTTTCCGTCACTAGCTCGACTAAGCACAGTTTCGCAGTTTTATGTTGTACCTCCAGGGCTTACTCCCCCTCCTGTTTATAGTTACTTATCCAGATGTCGGCTAAGAAGGTTTTCTTGCGAGATCCGAGTGTTGTTTGTAGTGTATACCTATATACTTATATGATATTAAAGTATCATCGTATCGTCGCAGTCACTTTATCAGGATTTAAAAAAAATCCGAGACCGCGAGATTTTAAAAATGCTCGCAGAGAAACGTATTTGCGTGCTTTTTATTGTGTGTATGTGTATAAGTAGCAAAAGAAAAATTTTCTGGCGCCTTTCACTAACAATTATTGATGGTCGGGGGTGTTGTAAGAGACCCGGTTTTCCCGGTCGCCACGAATA
Organism: Aphis craccivora; assembly: GCA_009835225.1. NCBI lineage: Eukaryota > Metazoa > Arthropoda > Insecta > Hemiptera > Aphididae > Aphis > Aphis craccivora. The sequence goes on along the minus strand of VUJU01001489.1, from coordinate 11,491 downwards.
TCAACGCGCGACTGTGGCGGCAGGCACAAAGCCAATCGCGTAACCCGCATCGGACAGCTAATAAATCGGTCTCTGTTCCGTATATATACCACAACGACCGGCTAGTTGCTTTTACAGCCTTTCGTGCCCTTTCACAGCATCCAGACGTTATAATTATCGGAAGACCTTAATACCGAAGACGAGTGGGGATGGTGTTGGGAGGCGTGAAAAACAAGCGAAAAAAATATATATCTAAAAGAGATCATGTACTTAATCCATATACCGCCATTATACCACTACCACCATTGTTTCACTTTATTTATATAATATATACCACTTTGCCGGGTACCAAGGACAGCGGAGTTTCTGCGGGAAATCCTTTAAACCACGGCTCACTTTCCGTCTTTTTCTCTTTACTTTTATCTCTTTTATCTACCTATATAATATATAATGTATAAAATATATACATTCCGTTTGAAAACCGTCTGACAATTTACATATAATTATCGCCCTTCTCAAACCGCACTGGTAGTTATCTATTTTCCGAAAGGGGCATACACACAGACAAATATATATATTAAATTTACAAAAAAAAAAAAAAAATGTACTGTTTAGAAGATGGTGCCAAGTTAAAATATAATACAATATCGATAGGATCTATTATACGATTATTAGATTTACAATTTCGCTAAATGCTCAATTAGAATAAAAATCCGATATTATGTATACGTACATATATTTTAGTGGTTTAATACACATTAGTTATTTATAATTTATATAATATGTTCTGTGGAATGGTTTTATATACGTGATTTAAACCCCCAGGTATGAATAATTTAATAATAATATATAATTTATTTAATTTTATAGACTATATATTTTGTAAAATACTATGATAACAGATAAATGATAATGTTTCACTAAAAAATGATAAACGAATATGTTTTATTTAAGTAACGCAATAGGTACTATATTACCCTAACAACGACGTTATTCACCGTCTCTTTATTTTTCCGATGTTTAATAGTACACCAATGTGTCTATTTATACTCGAAAGCGCTCACCCTTATTGAATACTATAACTTAAAATGTTCTATTGTTATTGATTTAAGCTTAATTTCTCGCCAATATAAATAGTCCATGCACGTGCTTCTAGTTGCAACCGCCGTGTATTTTATTTGCAGAGCGAACGACTGCAATTATACGTGGGAAAAAAACAAAAAAATATGTATACAAACTGCGAAATCTCAATTAAAACGGTACGACCGCGCTAAGCGCATAAATCGTGCGGTTTTTCACCTCCGTCGCGCGTGGAATACACATTGACGTATATATATACCTATATGTGTAATATGTGAACCATACTCGCTATAAAATACATACAATGGACTCGTTTATGTACGTGTGTATATATATGTATATATATATAATATATATATATATGAGACCCTTGCTCGAGCGAAACTCGAAATTCTGGAAATACTCCCCTGTGACTACCATCATCATCCCACCTGCCCGCCAACCCGCCTCTATGTATATAATATATATATAATGTAACACCCAGACTTGAATATTAATTATGCTAGAGATTTTTTTCCTGTCCTTTGCACCGTGTGTATATTGTTGTGTGCGAATACCGCGGTATATACGTACGTGTGTGAGCGTGCAGAAAAGGTTCCTCTCTCTCTTCGTGCGTACAGGTCATTTATTTGTCGCAAATGGGGAGAAAACAAACTCGCTGGTGTCGGAACGCTGCTGCTGCTGCAGCCACGACTACGGCGCTTATCCACCGGAAAATCGGAATTGTTTGGGCTCCGCCTGGGATAACGGTGGTGGTGGTGATGTTGTAGGCGGTGGGTTTCGGAGGGGTAGGCGATCTTCGTGCGCCCGCTATACCCGGTATGTCGTATACGTATATACGAGTACCTGTTTATTTTATTTAGGGGAAGGTGAATTATATCGAGAGGCATAAAATGCAGCCCACACGCGTACAATATATATAATAAATATAAGTACCGGCGGCCATGTCAGCGTTAAATCTCAAGTCGTTAGAAAGGTGCGCGTGTGAGCGTAAATGTATATAATAATAAAAATAATATAATAATAATGTCACCGGGTCTGCCGTAGACGTCCCTCTGCATGCACGTCTAGTACATAATAAATAGATATATGTTTAAAGTGAAATACCGGGCCAAAATATATTATATGCGCGTTCGAAAATAGAAAACACCCAAAGGGACCGCGAGGCAACGACAGGCAATCCCCTCCCGAGTGACTAATATATGTTTAGCATCTACATAGAGCGTATTGCATATAAATGTATATATATATAGTCAGATTTGGTCACGAATTACCCCCTCTTTCTTGCATTGTATATATTACGTGAGTACGCGACGCGTAAATATTATTCTTTAACGAGGACGAAGACGCTGGCGATCTATAATAACAACGGCTTTTCAGCGGTAAATAATAATATAATATATTATAATTGTCACACGTGTTTGCGGTCGTTTAAATTTATCTATTTTCACGTCACCACACTACTCTATTGATTAATCGAATTTTAGACATTATCTCGTATCTGCTTCAAATTAAAAGTCTTCTACTATATGTATAGTGTAATTATTCAAGAAAATTCAAAAAAAAAAATTGGAACTTCAGTCATACGCGTCTTAAGTTAATGTTATGTAATTTGCAGGGTGGAAGTTGTAAATAATTTAAGAATACAAATTATAAATTTCTATTTCACAATTTATTTAAATTATCTTCTAAAGTGGTCGTATATTGGTAGATAAATTAGAATTTGCACTGTTGGATGTATTTTATATATTAAATATTTTACACTCGTCTTTTTTTTCTACTTCTTTTACCCGACTACTAAAATCACTTGCTAATGGCTCAGAGCGGTTTTATATGCGTTCTATCTTTCGAGTACATTATGTGCATTGTGTGTTTAGTGCGTGCTACTCAGTCATACGGGTCAGCGTACTCGTTCACGCGTTTAGTTACACACTGCATACATGTACTATGTACATACAAAGGTACTTGGTGCAATATTTCTACCCCTCAGTTGCTAGTTTATCGTGGTACCTACAACGACGTCGTCTTCGGGATTAATTGGGTGGATGGTTATATATACGTGCGCACCCATCACGTATAGGTCGTACATCCGTTTTCCATCAGCCGACCGGTGATATAAGAATGGAATGAAAGAGGGGTACCTAGTGGTAGTCTTGATGTCGTTATTTAGGCTCGTAAGTCGTACTTGCACAGTGAAACACATATTATTTTATTGCTTTTTTTCACGACCGCCTCGAAGAAAACGATTTTTGAGGGATAAAAGTTTTCGGGGACGATATATAATATGCAGGGAACCGAATGTGTATATAGGTATACCAACCATTGCTTGTACGCGAGTGTGTGGCGTGTTTTCAACAGTGCACGTGAAACGCTAAAGAAAGGATGTACATTCCATGCTATATATTTATATATATATAGTAGTGTATGTGTAATATAAAAGTCGTTTGTTATAATATCATAATATTATATTGTATGAACGCATTTTTTACGAGGAAATGCACCTGGTGCAATTTGCTGGCTGTGTCGATGATGATGATGATGATATTGCTTGTCTGTTATGTGAGTTTTTGGCAATTATACTAAGTATAATATGTAACATAAATTACCTATAAATATAACATAAAATACAAAGCATTGCGAAACGTGAAAGCGCATATACCTACATGCGTATTAGGTATATGTAAACAGTAAACATATCTATAGGGAGAAGCTTTTTGTTAAATCCTTCAAAGACTTTCATGCAACGATAAACTCTATTACCTTATTAATATTGTACGAATTTATACTGTCGACTGGTTGTAATGTGTATTTGTAATGTAATTTACAACATTCTAAACGACTAAACAATAAATGCGTTCTTATAAACTCTAATAGAAAATGAGCTAGTTATACATATATTATAATAAAATAAGATACCTACTGAATGTGTTTCTCTAGCCATTGAACTTTTTCGTTAATCAGTAAATATAAAATCACCGCTTAATATCTTGAAATTGATTTTCTTAGTTCCTGTTATTGCCGCACAATATAAATACGTATATTGTATTTTACGGAAAACGCAGGAGCTCATCCGTTATATTATAACGGCTAGACAGATATATTAAATGTCGTAAATTTAAAATCACATACTTATAGACTAAAATAAATATACAAACCTTTACGATATCGTTTCGCAATATGTATAATGTATATATCACGCGTACAATAACCACTGAAACGACTGTAGTCAATCACGTCGATATGTCATACCAGCCATACGATGTGTGCTTCGTGGGAATTGTGTAGGGGAGGTGAACAAGTCGTGTGTGTAAAACGTCACAGTATTTCCCCTTTCACGAGGACGAACCATCGACTGTGAATTATACATTATTATACCACGCTGCGTGCACACACTCCGATACAAATGATTGAACACGCACGCACGCACGGCTACATGTGCAAAAAAAAAACAATATCAAAATAACATAATATGACCGTCACATTACGCGGACTACGCACGTGCTGGCACACGACGTAGGTACCTATATATTATATATGAGTACACGACTGTATGTAATACTGTGTATACAATTTATATTATGCAGTCCGATGTTGATCGATGATCAAATACGATGTCGTCGCTCAAACGCATTTACAATGTGAATTTATAACGTAACCTAATTATAATCTGTTCACATTTATTTAGTTAGATTATGTATAAATACGATAGTCCAGTTCTAGTGGTAGCATATTGCTATCGTATTTGTATATCGCTCAACGATGTTTAGACTCGATAATATGTCGTTCATAGTCTACTGATTATACTATAATTCTACTGATAATACTATAATAATAAGAGTTCACGGACATATTATTGTTGGACAAAATTACTAAATTCGGTTTTTTACCACACAGTCATTTGATGTCCGTGAAGTTGATTTGAGCATTTTGTGATACAAGAATTACCATAATACAACTACCTACAATGTGTATAATTGTAATATTGTATAGTCATGAGTCAGGTGTGTAAATAAACCCAAATTGTTTTGGATGTATAAAGCTTTCTGTATTAATTTCTGAAAATATAATCTAGTAAAACTTAATAATATGTACTGGGTACGTATAAGCTGTTAAATGGAAGGTCTACTCGAGATTGCACCGTCCCCTCTTCTATTTGCATCATTTTCTATACAATTGTATACACCGGAGCTGCGAAAAGTTTTCACTGCTGACATTCAAAATTACTCGTGTTTATTGTAATAATATATTATTAGCGCTCTTAACCTATAAATTTCAAAACATCATAACCACACACAAATACCTCTTGCGAACAACGATCTTAATGTGTATTTATATTAATACGCTTTAATGTATAGGTAATTTCACGTATAATTGCAGTAGGGTGGAGAACTATACCTATTATGATAATAATAATGTTTGACATTGCTCCGTGGGCTACGGCTCATCACAAAAACACGATCTCTATATAATATTTTGTTGTGAATCGCGTGATTTAAAATAAATACAGATTTCGCGCCATCGCACGCACTGTGGATTGTCATTAAGTTGTATTAATAATATCATATTGGTTATATTACTGGAGCATGTTTATTTGTAATATCTCCGTTCACATTCCTTGTTTGTCGTTTAATCGTTGACATTAGTTTATTTTCCTTTATAATATGCGTTGGTATGCAAGAATCGTTTAAACATAAATGTAGTTGGTTTGACTGCGTATTCGTATTCGTATATTTAAAGAAACTAATCAAAAACGATTGCAGTCTTAAAGAAAATAAAATGTTGAAAAGAAAAACGCGATAAATTCGTTGGCGAGGAACACATCAAATAAAACGTAGGTATATATTATAATCGATTCAGATTTGTTTACGGTACATAAAATACATTGGAAAACGTTTGAATAATAATTTACGCATGCGTTAGTAGGTAAACATTATGCAGAAAACGATGAGTGCCGAGAAAATTTGCTCTCGTCGAATATTCTGCAGCAAAAAAAAAAACGTTCTGCATCTATTTATCGTACCCTGTTTGTAATACCCGCAATCAATAACTTTTTTCAATCTAATATTCCTAAAATATTATATTGGCAAATTCAATTTTATATATTAATTCAATTTTTTTGTTTAATCAAAATCGAAAAAAATTACTATATTTGGGTTTCTTAATAATCGAAGATATATAATTATGATAGCATAAGATAATAACGCCATATAGAGCAGTTATTATAGGATGGCTATAAAAGAATAAACAATACAGTGGTGAAGCACTGTACCTATATATTATCTGAATTATATAATAAGTTGGCATATATATTCTTATATGGCATCTTATCTTAGAAGGACTGTACAGTACGAATGGCAATTATCCCGACGGTAATGATTTGAGCGCACATCGCAATAAAAATAAAAAGTCGAAAAAATGTGAGTGCAGCGTTTAGCCCGAGGTTGATACTGGTCATAGCTATGCGCGTT
>VUJU01001488.1:2094-56002 GCA_009835225.1 Aphis craccivora | reverse complement strand
GCTGTAGATACTACGCAGTGTCTCTCTAGTTGGTAGTCTCTATAAATACGTCTCATTTAGAAAACGAAATTTATTTCAAGCATGTCATCGTCCAATGCTTAAAATTCGCGGAATTATAATTTTACTGAGTAGCATTTTCACAGTGTCAGCGATTATTATTTGCTTATGGTTTTAATATTATGATTATTAATGGACAGTAAATAGTTGACGAGTATATTATAAATGTTTGACTCGTTCCCATTTATTTTAAATCACTATTCAAATTATACATCGTCATCATAAAATACACATATGAATAATTTTATCCAAAATATGGTTTTTTACAAATAGGTATATAATATATATATTTTCAATATTTTCTTTAAAACAAAAATTTTTTATTTCATTGATGAAGTATATTATCGTAATACTTTAAAAGCCAATAGCAGTGTAATCATAAAAGAAATTATCTCGTGAAAAAATTAACTTTTCTTTTGGATCCATGAAATGTAGAATTAAACTATCGAATTTTTCAGAAATATATTATAGGATCGATACAGCGCATTTACGCATTAATGAATTTAACTTAAAATCTATAAATCGAGCTACTTCCGTTATAACGTTAGTCTTACACATGAGCAGTAAGCACACATTATACATAATGTGTTCGCTGGCGAGAAATAAATCATTACCTAGAGAGAAAAAAAATTATAATAATTTATTATATCTAAAGTAGGTATAATATAATATATATTGTAGGCATAGGAGTGAAAACAATAAAAGGTTTTCGGATAACGGTGAACTCTATATTATAAATTTTATACTATACACACACCCATTAAATTGTGTTCGTTCGAGACGTAAGTTTACGCAAATACACATGACTCATTGTCCATTGTTTTCAAAGAGTTATTTATATTAATATGTTCCCACTTATCAGAGAATCCGACTGGTGGTAATTTAGAAATAAGTTATAACTCATATTATGTATTTAAATATTTTAACTTGTCCACCGTTGCATAACTTAAAGCAAGCGACTAATATGCGCAGTCTAAGCAGATATTTTAAAATAAACCTTATAAAACAAATGTCTTGACCGACCATTACTCATGAAATTATTTTATAAGCCCAACTTACTCGTTTCTAAAGATCGTATAATAAAACTATACAAATAATGTACAATATTATGGGTAAATAAACTTTAAGAATAGTATATCTATACTTATTTAAAATTTCTTTATAAGCATTGCATCTGCATTACACGTGTTGATAAACTACTCATAACAGTCAAAACCAAAAACCGTAAAAACCGTTCTGCTGTATTATAGGTTTTTAGCATTCGGTTTTACCTCTTTATTGAATAGATTACTGTAATGGACGTTTTTAGTTTAAAATTTAAATTTAATGATAAATAATTGCATGAGAAAAACGATTCTGGGTAAAGATGGTCACTGGTCAGTGGTTAGTCTTTATATTAAATATTTCTAGAGATATTTTATAATTTATTTACATTGCTATTTAAATATACATTTATCTATTGATAATACGAACTAAAATATTGAACTAATTTTAGCCAAAAACATTACACATACTATTATTATTGTTATCAAGAGAACGCCTTACTCCCATAAATTATTTAAGAAACTGTTTTGTGAGAAAAAAAATACTCATGCTACAGTCATACCTAGTTAAAAACCACATTTATACACAATATAGAAGACAATATTTGTTGTGTCATAGTTTTATTTTTTTAGTACTATTAAGTATGAACATAATGAGTTATTTAAGTTTGAGCAGTGGCGTAACTACGGGGGGTGAAGTAGGTGATATATCACCCCCAAACTTTTTTTTATAATATAATGAATTATAATTTGTGATATACCTATAAATGTTTTTTTTTATATTAATGAAAAATATCTATATCACCCCCCCCCCACACACAAAGTAGTCCTAGTTACGCCACTGAGTTTGAGAAATAATGAATTTAAAAAAAAAAATAATAAGTTTTTTTTATTAATGATATAAAAAATAAAAACATTACTAGATAACAAATATTGTCTAATATTATACACAAATTTAATTGTTTAGTAGTTTCTTTCCTGCAAAACCATTTTCATAAATTATCTCATAATCACAAAACAACAAACAATGATACTGACACAAGATCATAAAACGTTATAATTTTAATAAGTTAAAAATAATAAGTATAATATTGTGCTCTTATTTTTTATTCGATAGAAATTAATGTAGGTGTGTAAAACATAATATATAAATGCATAGACACTAGACAGCCCCTATTTATCTCTGTTTCTATTAGAAAAAACATTTATTCTAACCCCTCCCTTCCATCGAAAAATCCTTAGTACACCACTACAAATAAATATTACAGAATGTAAAAAAAATTAAATTTCTTTTTGCTAAAAAATTAAAAAAAATTATACAAAGAAAATAATTTGTAATATATATGCTGGGTAAATACGATATTTTATTTAAACCGATAATTACCATAAGCCAACCAATTCGATATGATATCATATAGGTTAAAGGCTTTTTTAACTAATATTTTTTAAAGTAGTAACATTTTACGTAAAAATAATTAAAACCTATGAAGTTAAAGAGTCAAATCTACATATACAAAAATTACCTTTAATGGGTCCTTATGTACCTATATCTAAATGAGAAAATTAATATGAGAACAAAAATATGGAGGTACATTTAAATTAAATATTTAATGAAAAATAAAAATAATTAAATACCAACGAAATATGTCAGAATAATTTACATATAATTATTTTGTATTTTTATACTTTAATACAATTTTTTTTATTGTAGGATGTATTACTAGAGGTACTAATAATTTTTTTAAACTTGGTTATTTAAAGATTTAAAAACTAAAAGATTGTTTAGTTACTTAAATCATTAACAGTGCTTATCAAAGATCTGCCATAGAAATATACAGTTCTAAATAAAAAAAATTTAAGTGAAAAAAATGTATAATATTAATTATTATACCTACTCGTTGGTTGTGTCTTAGATTATATTTTATCAAAGTTAATACCATCCATGATCAACGACAAGACTAGATAAATAAAAAATAATCAGTTAATTTTCTACTTGAGTATGTAATAAACGCTTGCAGACATTTTTAATATATGTTTACTATAATAGTCGTTTAAACGGGTTCATACATACAATTATTGAAATATGAACCTACTATGTACAGATAGTTTATATTATATAGAATACATACCTACTACAACAGATAATCATTTTAAGGGAATCAATAAAAGTGATTAAAAATAAAAAAAAAACATTTTGAACCATTTATTTTTATTAATATTTATAATATTAAAATTATTCATAACTATTTGTTGATATATTCCATAATTATGATATACTAATTAAAATAGGGAACTTATATTTTATTTATTAAATTAAATCAGGTAGCCTAAGGGTAGACAAGCACTAAGCACTGCATACTACATATTATTATACAGTTTTACGATTACAATAAATCACACTTATAGGTTAATGTGTTAAATACATATTATAGTATTTAAAATATCAAATTCAGTAATAAGGGTCAAATATAGTGTATTTATAAAAATATGCACCCTAAAGAAGTAGCTTATGACCATTAACCCGAATCATAAAAAAAAATAAGTACCAAAACCAACAATAAATACAAATAGATTCTATTAGCCACTTTCGGTTAACAGTTTAATATTATTTTAATTCTTATAATATCATCTATCATATTTTAAGTGTGCTTAAACACTTGCTATAGAAATAGAAGAGCGTAAAAAAACACGAAGTATTTGTAAATATAACTGAACACAATACTCTCATAATAATCATCCGCGTATCTTGAACAGTAAACTCCAAAGTACGTTATGATACGCAATAGTTGTGTTACATCAAATAACAGTTTTTCGGACGTTTTTTGCTAATAATATGTTCATAGTAAAATACAATAATATAATATGTATTATACTATTTTGTATACATAATATATAACGTCATTAACAGTGCGCGCTTTGAAAGCATATACATATCTAATAATAAATAAATAAATATATTATATACATCGGGATTTATCAACTATGCATTTTTTCTTCAATAATAAAGTATTAAAAAAAATCTATTTTTGCAATTTTTAAATATAATATACTTTAAAACCATATTTTCAAAATCTTGAAATTGTTTTACTATTTAAGAAATGAGTGACACTGTAGGTAACCTGTTAAGATACAAACAATTTATCAACATTTATAGTTTGTAAAAACAGTCCAAGTTTAATACATAGAACCTATTTTAAAGATCTTATATAATATACTTTTACATTTTGTAAAACAACTTTTAAGGACTATTTACAACAGCTGAGAATTGACTGAAGAAAGATTCATTCAAATTGTCAATTAGGAAAATCAAATTATCCATAATTTACAGGAAAAAAAAGGAGGTTATCATTTGAAAAATAGAAGTTTTTATCATCACAAGGCACTCTTTAATAAGAAGTAGAAAAAAAAAATGAAGAATTTTAAAATATGATCTATAAATATATTTAAACAATTCCAAGAACTTGAATGAATTAACTTCTAAATAAAATAAAGAATGAGCTCACAGCACGCTTAATGAATCACTCTGTATAAGAAAAAGAATATATCAATGAATATTTAGTTGTTATCACGTGGTAGCACATAGACTGCAAAGTGTGTCTTTATGATTTTAAACTTAAAATAACAATTTAAATGATCAATAATAACTAATCCGCTTGGTACATAATATTATATTGTGTATAGGTACTCGTGTAACTATTGTCGTCTAATACTCGAAATAATGCAAACGTGAGTTGATAAAAAAAAAATTACCTACAATACGTCATAGCGTTACTCAAAATGTTTGCGGATTTCTCGGGTGAACACGTAGGTATCATCGACCAATGATCATCATATATAGTATAACGTATACATACGTTTACACGTTTATACAATTGCAATACACGTCACAAAACGACCACGGAGATCGTCAAATGTCTCGTGAATTCGTTTCAATTTCCCAGCGTACACACACTCACACACAGGTTTGAAGTACAACTCATCCGTTCAAGGTCAAACGCCCACCACACTGACGACGCGTGTATTTTGATAATAACTTTATACATTATAATGTGCGAGGTGCAATTCCGATACGGTCCGACAGACGGTCTGGTCAGCGGCGGCGTCAGGAGATCGCGCGTGTCCACCCCCCCACCGGGACATACACACACACACACTAGTGCGCGTCCGGCCTTAACCCGAAAAATCTCATTATATTATATACCATGTACGTGCGTGATTCATAATAAATAGTTTATATGGGTAGTATAAATGTCACACGTACTTACATATGCAGATACAGAATTATCAGATATAGGCTCAAATATATGCCTTAGTAGTGAATATAAGTATATTCAAGCATCCCCAGTTGATTTGAAAAGGGGAAACGGTTCGATAATACCATGTATTGACATGCTACGCATATATTAATATTATCGTTGTTTACAAGCAGACAACATTTTCGGTTCAGTAAAATGTTATATATGTATCGGATTTTAGCACTACAGTATACATGAGTGGTGTATTTTAGACTAGTTTATAAAAAAATCAATTTATCACGCCCCTGCAAGTATAGAAAACGGAAACGTGAAGGAAGAAAATCTTACCTTGTCTGACATATTTTTTGGATGGCACAACAATTGTGGCAGCGAACACAAGATACGGCACGCGCGAAAGACAGTCGTTGGGCAAAAAGTACGAAAATCGCTCGAGACACGCGCTATTTATAGGTGGCTCGTTCCGTCTTATTTTTTTACCGCTATTTCCCAACACTCCTTAGAATCTACCACTGTAGTTAGGGTACTGATCGGGGTAGTGGATATACTATATACATATATAGGTATATAATTCGTATAGATAAGCTCTACTAATATAATATCATCGTCGTACAAAACTCTCGTGGAGACGAATATGGTACCGTTCGTTACGTTTAGTTTTAATGTCCCGTTCGTGTTCGCGAATTTTTGCTTTGCGTCGAGGTCGGCCTTATCGGAGTGCGATATTCCGCGCTGGTACATCGCGCGCGTCAACATCGTTTATTTCATTATATTATTATAAAAAGAAAGGCATAATAAATAGCACTTTATAACGAATTTGGCGAAATCGTAAAATGGGCGTGTCAACGCAAGTGTTATATTTCTCACGTGAACGCGAATTTTGCACAGAGGAAAAAAAAGCGGCACAAAAGTAAGTCGAACACGCTCTGCACGCCACACCGCTCGCAATTGTAAATGTATCGAAAATGTATATAAATATATTATAATATGAAATACGCTGTTGTAATAATAATATATTTTTTTATCGTGAACAGCTGTTGTACAGTTGTAACTTGTAGGCTGCAGGTATATAATATATATTATAAAAATGCGGCATAATATTACTATTATCATACACACGTCAACGGTACCCACGCGCCACTTCGAAGGCGTGCGTGGCTATATAAACCGAGGACCCCTACGAATCGTCGTCATTATCGTATCGTTTACAATGTTATATTTTATTATTATAAGTTATAACTGCTATTATATCGCACACACGCTTACGTTACTTTGGTTTGGTGACGTATTTTGGTGGGGTTGAGGTGGGCATGTGCCCCCGTCTAATTTTAAAAGAATTTTAAAAGAAAAGTTGCCTGCAGTTAGACCAGCCTAAATTACTATAGGTAGGTATCAGATTTTTTTATGAACCAAATATTATTTTTTTAAATTTTTTAACTGTTTATAAGGTTCTATAATTAGATGTTTAATTTTTTTTTTTATAAACTAATTTGATATTGGATTTATATACAATATAGTTATATATGAGCTTTGACGCACGAATTTATGTATACCCACCGTATTATATCGTTATCCTTTAATAAGTTAAATGAGAAAACGGGAAATCACGGTGGACCATCACCACACTGTTTATATAGAGACGCGCTGTATAACGTCACGTTACACCTAACACGGACCATGTTGGAACGTGCGAAGGCTGCTGTATACCTATAATAATATTATAATAAACACGTTCGGTCGACGGTTATATTATAGCCGTATATAGATACACATGTATACCCCTGAATATAGGTATATATTATATATTATATATATATATATGTGGCCGTGTGGGGGATCAAGAATCCTCGAAAAGTGTTTACATCACGTGGGTAAACACGCCACGGCGGCCAAGACTATATGAACAAAAATTTTTTTTCACTTTCCGGGTGTCGTGAAGAATGTAACTACGCCACTCGAACCATTTTCCGTCGATACAACGATATTACAATAACATTAATATATTTAACGATGACGTTTAACTACGATTTTATTGTACGGTTTCCTTCGTAAATATAAAGGAAAGAGCCCGCGAAATCGACAAAACGTATCTATTATGCGTCTATGCACCATTGCACCACATGCGTGCTGGTTTTGTTATAAGGTGTATATTAAGGCGAGGAGAGACGATGTGTTCGGTGATTCGGACAGCGTGTCCGGCGGATTATATATTATTATTGTTAGGTAGGTATATAATATGTAAGAGCTCCGTGCGTTACCGGTCGTTCAGTTCACTGACCACCACTCGAGTAGAGTTCAATACCGGACGTGAAGAACTGCTATACAAATTGTACAATATAATAATGTCGACTCACGTGAAAGATCGTTAAAAAAACAACCATTTGTTCTTAAACATAACAAAAATAAATTGCAGATCCATATACATACATCCATTATAACGAGTTTTCTTTTATAGATAAATTATTTGTGCTAGATACGTAATTATAGGCGTAAGTACCCACAAAATATACGCGTAGGTATTCCTGAAGTCGAAAGGCCTGTCTCATTAATATCGCGTGTACAGTTAGTAGCATACAATTATAGTATATGTACCTACCTATAGGACCTGTGTACTGAAGTCGCGATAATAACAAACATAATAAGTACCTGCTTGGATTTACTAGTAAATTAATAGGTAGAGGACATCGAGTCATTGACTATAGAGTTTTTTCGAGTTATCATAACATAGCGACCACGGTGGACTTATAATAATTATTCACCTCGGTTGGTCGCTAATCCTATATCCGTTGTACAATTATTGTCGCCTGTACATCGCGGTCGTCATCGTCGGTTGGGGTGGTGGAATCATCGCGAGTATATACATTTTAAAGGAACACTTACCCCTTCAGCAAACTGTTCCTTGGGTGTCCTGCAGTTCATGACGTCGTAATGGTAGTCCATCGTAGAAATAGAAAAAAAGGTTCGACCGAAAAGACTTTTCCGGAGTGAAGGTATACGGTACCTGTCAAAAGTCCGGTAACCGCGATGGTATATATGGTTTATAACAATCGAACGACAAAAATGATGGATAGAAAACGAAGAGCGACGACGACACGAACCGGTTGCACAACGCGACGACCACCGTCCCACGACGACCGGCCGACTGTTTGCGCCGGGCCGAACTCGACGCGCGCGCACACCGTGTGCACCTTTCGCGGCCAATCGCTGGCGCACGCACGCACAATGCACTCACACCGTAACTACACCGGTTTGTCTGGTTTGCGAGCAGCAACCACTACACCATGATACTAAAGTTAAGTACGATTTATAGTAATGTACTAGACACGCGCAACGTCTATTGCAGACCATATTTGTAATTGTTATCATTGGGGAGCGGATACAGTAAATATACATAATAATGCTTTAGAATTTAGATAAAATGTTATTGGGATCTCAAAATATCGGACAATAATGTTAAAAATTAATATTGCTGGTATTAATATAATTATAATATATTGTACCCAACATATTATATTGTTGGTATACAAGAATACACTTAACAATATTATATAAAATATAAACGATAGAAAAATATAAACGCTTTATTAAACAGAATCGACTAAAATAATTATTAGCTATAATATCAGAAGTCAATACTAGTAAATTAACAGTAATTTAGTTTCGTATTTACGTCCTTTTCAAAGAATTATTTATTTTTACACATTAAGTTTAATACGGCGTATTTATTATCTGACTTTTACGAATGATACAATTGTTCCTGTTCAACTCGTATTTCATGTACGTAGGTATTCCACAGATATAATATAAAGTATAATTTTATACCTAATCTCGTGGTAGTAGTCATTGTTTTTAAACAGACCATATATATTTTCTAACAGTGTTCAGAACATAAAAAAATGTAATAAGATCATTTTCAAAATTTGCTTATGGTCAAAAATAGTTCATTACCTCAATAAAATGTCGAAATATTTATTGAGAACTACTAAAAATATATATGATAAGTGATAATTGATAAGAAACAAATAGGGAAAATATTTTAGTATACAAATTGAAAATATATTTTTGGTAGATAATACGCAAAATAATGTACAAGCATTCAGGAAATAAAGCATTTTCCATTTAAATTTATATCGAAATATTTGAAATCATATTATGAGATTAACTATCTCTGCAGTTTACAGTCATTTAGTAATAAAATAATACAACTTGAGTTTAAAAAAATATAAATATAACGAAATAAAAAAAAAAATTAAATAAACAGCTTTTTATATTTATTATAAATATATAAAGAACACAGACAGCGATCAATTATTATACACCTACTACTGCAGCATAAACAGAAAAGCGAAAAACAGACTAGTCCATCAGAGTTACTATAATAATTAATAAGTAGTTGAAAGTAAATAATATTAGGTATATTGCGTAAGTACTAGGTACACATATTTTTATTATATTATGACGTATTAAATCCGTTAACAATATTATCATTTGACGATGGTCCAGATATTAGGGCCTCGAGTCTCGAAGTAAATTTACGTAGTAATTATTACAGAAGAGGGAAATAAAATTGGTAAACTTAAACGTCCTAAACACACGTATATAATAATAATAATAATAATAATAATGATATGTAATAACATATTATATTACTATGCCAAGTAGTTAATTGTGATTTACGACGCGGCTGTCGTCGTTGTAGTCGACAGTAGGTAGCAGCGAAGAATGACAAAAGCATATATTTTTTGTTTTTTATATTTTTTCTCGACCACAGAAAAAAAAACTATTCCTTTAATAATTTTATTCCCAACCTTCGTCATGGTGTGTTTATAACGCACGACGATCGTATATAGTTGGTATTCGACGATTAAATGATTTCAAAACTAACACTCGTAATGTGTACTGTTTTTCGTCTTCTTTCTATGGCAATTAAATCGCGTTAATTAGATATAATATTACACTAGCACCGATTCACGCACTGTACATTTTACCAAGTTTTTTCTATGAACTAAAATAAAAATAAAAATATCTAGTGTTTTTATTTGTTTTTATTATAAAATTGTGTATATTATGCTTTTTTGTAAATTTTATTTAGAAATTAATATTTAATCATATTCTTAGTGCCTATGTCATAATCAAGTAAAAATTTTATGTAAATTTTTGTTTTATCAAAAGCAAAACTAGTTGAGAATATTACTTATAATTCCAAACTGTTCAGGAATATAAATAATAGACAGAATAATGAAATAAAGAAATTATATTTCATATGCACACAGAAGAAGACATTTTGTTGCAAGTTCAATATTTCTGCCAAAATATTATACTATTCCAATTAATTTTAACTTTTACAATTAAAATGTAAAACTTCCAACTACGACATGCCAAATAGTTCTAATAATAATAATAATCTGTATTCTGTAATAAACCTAAAAATATAAAATACATTTACTATATATGTTATACTGTTATAGGTAAGTGAAAAATTATAACTGTTATGAGTCATGAGTCATGACTAATGCAAAAAAAACTGTTATTTCTTATTACACAAAATGCAATACTTGTAAATATTATTATAAACACAAAAATAATTTATTTTATATGCGAAATTTTTTATTTCTTTGTTCTTATAATTTTTATGTTGATCTTATTAACTTTTATAAGCAATATGAACAAGTATACCATCGATTTATTAATTAGAGGGAATTTGAAGAGTAAAAAATTAGAATACAAATAAAACAAATTGTGTACAAAATACAAAACAGAGAGTTTCACATTTTTAGCTTGTTACCAATATTATACATTTACCTATCCATAATATTATCAGTTAGTTAGTTAGGTCTTTTTGTCCGGATGAAAGTCAAGATTAACGATGAGTGGAAATGGTTGAGTTTTGATGACTTGTCTATCAGTTTTTGGTTTTCCATATAAACATCGATAATGTAAAAAAAAAAAAAGAAAATAATTATAACTTAAACACATAAATAGATAATTAAGTATATTATATTAAAGTAGAAGCCGCTTTTTAAGAACATTTTTGGACCGAAAATGTGTTTGTTTTTTGCATCGAATAACTTGATGACCATACTTTCATAAAAATAATGTTGTTCAAAACCGAAACACTAACCACCATTTTAAGTACATACACCAAACTGAAGTAAAAGTAAAATAGTTAAGAGCTTAGTATAGGTACTGTACTTAAGATATAGAACAGTAAAAATAAACGAAATTAATTGGACAGGTGGAATTCAGTATCAATACGTAACGATAAGATTATGTATATTACCGCGTTAGTATATAGTAGTACCTAATTTTACTAATTATTTCAAATAACCGATGTATTGTTTCAATAATCCAAATGATTTTCAATGTTTTTATATACGGCCGCTTCGTCCCCCCAGACATTTTCAATAACTTGATTGTATCAATATTATCCGTGTTCCTAATAAGCCACTTCTACTGCCGTAGGTATATTCAAATAATAACGAAATAATGGCATTCAAATTATCATTTTCATCATAAATCCAAAAAATTATAAAGTATAGCGTTAAATGAAAGTTATCGTTGCTATATTTTTTAAAATAAATTAGGTACATCATAATTTCAAAAGAAGTCGTAATATTACTATTACTTTTTTCACTTCTAAATTATTATAGTATTTTACTAAATTAATATATGCATATTGGTTTCCGTATTTAAAATATGAGAAAACTAATTATTATGTTACAAGAATTAGAAAAATGTATAAAATATTACATCAACTTTCGAATTATATACAGTTTTTTTTTAAAAAATAAAAATCTAAACTTCGTCTTCGAAATATCACCTAGGTCATTGATTTTAACACATTTTTTATTTCCTTATATTTCTGTACTTGTAAACATTTTGTTCCTTATAGATGTTAACAAAATATTACTAACAACAGTCTACAACTATAACAATATACTATATTTAATTTGGAAGTTAATACATTTTAACCTAATAATTTTACACACTCATATTTATTATAGTGTTAAAAATGGGTATCTTTCATTATTGGCAAATATATGACCGGAACCACCTAATCTCAATTTTTTATCAGTTTTAACAATCTCATAACTGAAATAACGGAGAGAATGATTGCAGCTGACAACACAATGATACAACATTAATTTTATTATCGTCGAAACTCAAAAATTTACAAGTAGGTACCATGTTATATTTTAACGCATCAGTGACGTCACCAACACGACTTATCACAGCATCATATACAATATACATCTTCATTACCCTTCTGCAGTTAAAAAAAACGTTTCCAATGTACGATGGGAAGCATCAGAGTACAGACGCCAATTGGTGATCCAACAGCGGAAAGATAATAATCGCCGACGAGCCTCGCATAACTCGGGCTAAAAGAGGTACATGATATCGTACGTATTATACAATTATAATCGTTAGTCGCTTATCGCTTTAGTGGCGGTGCATTAAAGACTTTTATTTTTGCATCAACCAAGTCGCTTGACGTATGGTTTATTATTATTATATAGTATGTACACAGAATGATTATTTTTTCGTAAGACATGCAAATACAATCATGTCAGGGAATAGATTTTATTATTTTTTATTTAAACATATAAGAATACAAAATTAAACATTTGTCAATCGTTAAACGTATGTTTTTTTTAAAAAATTTCTTTTCCTTATTTTTTGATATATTGCCGGATTCGAGATAAAATAATCACCCTGTGATATATATATATATATATATACAATATACATACATATGGCGGTGGCGGCAACGGTGCAGTAGTTGTCATGAGTTGATATAAATGTCATAAGCTAAATTTAACTTATTTCACTAAATGTATAATATTATGCTAAACATATAATATAATACCCACATAAAATAACTACCGCCGAAAAAACGAAACGCATTGTGCGCAGTAATATTGTTGTTGTTGACGTTGTTGTTGCTGAGAGGCAGCAGAAGAATCTATTAGTATATTTAGACACAACGGTCATTAATCATCACCGCTACCGGCCGTAGTTTTGTAGATTATAAAATCAATTTTAAGAAATCAACATTGTCTATATCACTCGTACTTTCATTATATTCTAAATAGGAATCTACACGGTGCATAATGCATTATTATTGACAATTCTACATAATAATATGATATTATGATCAAAATACAGTATTAAATTATAGCTTTCTCACGGAAGTATAACTGGTTTTCTTTTTTATTACTTATTATTATTTAGGGATATGCTGCAAATCCTTTACGTGGATTTATTTTTAATTTTTTGAAGGAAGAAGTGTTGTATACGTTTTAAAACTAGCCTAGCAAATTCATGCAAACGACAGATCGAAAATTGGATCTTCTGCGCTTCCTTGCGCGATACCCAGCCATCGAGAGAAGTTCCACTATTTTAGAATGTTGCACATTCTCAAGTTAAACAACATAGTTTACGTTTATAATTTAGATTAAAATAACGTTGTTAATAGTAAAAACTAGTTGTATTCAAAGACACTTTACTCTCTTCTCTTCCCGATTGTTAATCCCTATTTCACTCATAATTTTATTGTAATATCTGCAGTGTTATTATTTTTCTGCCATAGAAATTAGACTTTCATACAATAAAATAAAATACTAAAAACAAATATTTCAATACTTTTTTTCATAGATATATAATATTATTATTATATCTGAATAAACTGTTTAAAATAAAATTAAATCAAAATATTACTGTCCTTAATTTTTATTTTTGTTGTTAACTTTGGTTATACTCGTATGTTATAACTTATAACCTACGCGGTTACACAGAATTTATATCCAAGATGGTGGAGCAATTATGTATAAGTAAAAGAGAGTTCACGACCTTTTTCTTTTGTATATTGTACATATTATTATATTTAACTTTTAATTAGCATTTGTTGCTGAATCTATATATGCAAAGTAGAATTTTTATTAAGTATCTATATATAATTATAGATTGAGAATATAATTATACTTATGTTTAAATGATGTATAATGTAATACTTAAAAACATTAAGAAACTAATTTTAAAGTGGTTTCATAATTTAAAAGAAAAAATGTATAATCAAATTAATTATATGAAAACAAAATTGTTAATGGGGAGGAACGAGGGTTGTGAAGAGGTAAAAAAAGTATAAGGAAATACATTTTTTTAAGTTAAAATACGATTAAATAATTATACAAGCAAGTATATTTAATTATTTTTCCTGGCATGTGATTTTAAAAATGCACAATATTTTATGTTATTTTGCCCTATCCTCTTTAATCACGTTCTAATTACTCTGCTGTAGCCAACCAACATGTTGAATCTTAAGTAATGTACCTTGCACACAATTCCTAGAAAAATGATAATTTCAGCAGAATCGTTAGTATTAACCCATTGAATGAGATTATCCACCACACGAGCAAAGATCATGTGTATAAATATCGTGGACACAGTTCGTAATTCAAGTCGTATGTATAATTGTTTTTATAATATCAAATATGTATATTTGTGACACGTGCACATTTAATAGTAATACACTCTAAAATCGTATAATTTAATTTTAAAAGATTTAAAATTCAAAACAATTAAACATTTTTCTATATAACTTACAACCGCATTATAATATCTTGATATTAATGCATTGATATAATATATTAACTTTAATAAATATAAATAATATAGGTAATGGTATAGTATAATAATTATAATATCTTAATTTTTGTAGATTCATTAGTACAACACATAATATTATATTAACGTTAAGTTTATTATAAATTAAAGATGATGGTAAAATTTATAAATGCCACTAGATGAGTAGATGAGTGAAACAGCATCGCCGTACTCGTATATTATAATTATTATTGTTATAATATATATTATATTATATATTATTATGTTTAGTAGTTGTAATAGCGGTAGAAATCTGACAATCTATAGTACTGAGGTTCCTCTTGGTAGTGGTTTAGACCCTGAAAATAATTATTCTACACAGATGTGATGATTCTATTCTGTTGTTTTTATCATACTTTGGATCCGTGTTGAGCTCTCTGCTTGCGCTGGAACTCATTATTTATGTAGAAATCTTTTGGTGACGGGGCAAGTACAACAGGGCGCTCCTCCCAAACTTCTGTAACATAATAATACAATAATATTGTTATAACTTATAAGTATAGAAAATTATTTACAATAACCGATATCCGATAGTATACAAGCTATGAAAATGAAATGACATGGATTATAATAATATATCATTAATTATTATTGTTACTATTATATTAATAAAATATTAGAACGCATACTATAATCTAATAATATTAACTAATTAGTCAAATTATGCGATGAGATATTAATCTATAGAAAAAGAAGTAGGACAATTAACGGTTGCTGTTAATAATTCAAGCAAACGCATTCGTAACGCGTAACCTCGGTATCCCATTTAAGGAGAAAATCGTAATGACGCATTGAAAGTAAAAGTATGACGTGTGATTTATACAATAATGTATGACTTTTCGAGCGAATATTTAATACATTTATTACATCACAGGATAAAAATGTTGTAAAATGTAGTGATATTTTAAGTGATTAACACACTCACCTTGAATATCATCTTCGTCGTCTTCTTCTGGTATTTCATTTTCTTCGAATGGAATTGTTTCATGTCCATAGTTTTGTCCATAATTTTGGCCATAATTTTGACCATAATTTTGACCATAACTTTGTGCGGGACGTCTAAAAATATACACTTATGCGCATTAGTAAATCAACAATTATTTTTGAAAATTAATATTATGCTATAAAAATTATATTTTGTGATTAAAAAATATAATTTACACTCTCTTCTCTTCTGCTCCTAGTTTAAAACATGTAATAATAATATGTTATTAAAACATTTCAATAGGCAAAAAATTAATTTTTCATTTAAAAATAAACATTTTCGTAATTTCTAAAGAATGACAAACGTAATTCTTTTAGTTTTAGTTTTTTATTATTTATTAAAACAAGTTATATTCTTTTATTGGGTATTGTTATACTTATAATATCACTCTATAGTTGCATTGTACAAGGTCTGTGAACATAAAGCGTTATAGAATATATATTGTTGTTGAAAAAAAAAATTGAGAATTTCTGCAGGATATGACCATGAAACACTTGCAGTGTATGTATCACGCAATTCACAATAACCGTGTGCAGTTAGTTATACGCTATATTTTCTACATAATTTATTATAATGTAAATTTTTTTAAACATATCTGTGCGAATTTATCGTAGAAGGACGTCCCTTAGTAATGTTGAAGTTGTCTATTGTAGCTAAATAATATGACCAGTGACCACCCGGGGCCTGTCCTCGGCAATTCATAAGACCGACAGATATAGGTTCTATACTTTACATTGTATGAAAAAAATACAATTGTTCGATTATAACATATGCAACTATAACGTTCAACTCTCAACAATTTAATTTGATATTAATTAAATAATAATGTATTAAACATATATTATTGTTCCATGGATTATTGTCAGATTATCATTATTGCAACAACGTTTAAGAATACAATGCATTAATATTTAATTGTATTGATGAAAGAAAACTATGATATTAATCGAGAATATTGAGAATAATATTAAAACTAATACATGCAAAACTTCCAACTATATTTTGTTTCGAAATCTAATTGAAATTTTAACTTTCAAATTTAAATAGCATAAAATCGTCATAAAATTAAAATATCGAAAATCAGCTAATATTTTAATTTTTTCCCTTTTATAATAATATTAATCATAACACTTGCGGTATAAATGCAAATTATAATAAATTCAAATAAATTGTTATCATTAATTATTGGTTACATGCCTAGGTTTGTCTCGAGCTTTATTTGCTTCCAGGAGGGACATCAGCGCCAGCAATTCTTCGGGGTCAAAAGGTAAGTCGCGTTTGGCACGTCCGCTGTCCAAATAAGAACCATATACCCTAGAACCACTTTTAACCAAAACATTATATAGGTACATCAAAATTACTATAAACCATTAATAATATCAAACATTTCAATTTTAAAAATGGAAGTGTTTTATAGAAAGATATTTATACTCTGGTATAAATAATGTGTTGTATAACAGCTGGGTCTAATGAAATTTTCATGAATTCTCCCTCATTCCAGTTATACTGAATGGCTCATAAATATTCGATGACGACGTTCAATGCATAATTCAACTGTGTTATTAAGCTTTTACTATATATATTCGATTTCTTACCTCCTCTTAACCGGTGTGCCGAAATGGTAAGCGTTCCTTTTATAACGGTCATCAGCGTCTAGTGATTGAAGTCCGTAGGAATCTTAAACAATAAAGTTATTCCCATAAATGTAGTTAATATTATATAGTACACTTTATTAAAATGCAATAAATTTGGAAATTGTAAAATATTAATTTATATTTGAATTTAAATAACAAGAAAACATAAAAATAATATAATTGTTAAAATATAAATTTATTTTATTGTGTAGGTACAGTAGAAAACTTACTCAAATAATACTTTCCAAACTAATACTGAATACATTTAATTAAAAATTACTCAAACAAAATAATATGTCAGATGAAATGAAACCTTCTAAAATGGCATTTATTGAATTTAAATCGTTTCTTTTACCCAAACCAAAAATATAGTGTTTATATAATAGTTACTTCTCACCAAATATTTTTAAAGTTATTACTTATCATTAGATTAGCTAAACTATTAAATTACACCTTTATTATGAAAGGAAAACTTATTGATTATCTATAGGTACACAATGTGCATAGGCATTATTTTTATTTTACACACACGTTTTTTAATATGAACTTTACGTCTTTACTTATCTCGGCTTATATGGTTTTTCTTTTAATGCTATTATTATTATTCTCATATTTATTTTCTCCCAAGTTCTAAGTGAATAATATGTATTATTTTTTATAACTATGCATTTTTTATTGAGCAATAATAAGTATTAAGTGATTGATATTTACTTTCATTCATGTGAATTATATTCAGGTAGGTATATACTATATACATTATATACATTATACATATATATATATATATATACATTTAAACCCCAAACAACGAAGACAGTAAACATATTATAATATGATATTATAATCTTTGCTTGAATTCTAATTGTAAATTTAAAAATAATAATTATGTTCACTCCCTTTATATAAATTTGTAGAATTTATGACAATTCTTGCTTCATATACTGTAACATTCAAGAGTATATTAAGGTTAAATTATAATATGATAATAACACTATATGAGAGTATTGAGTAATTTTATTAAACGTTTAAACTACCTATCAATGACCACTATATACCATCACACTTTTCAATTGTATTGTGATACAGTTTTGAACCTTGCAGGTGACTATTATCGTTCACATACTGTTTTTTGTGAAAGTTGATAACAGTGTTCGTTATTTAATTAAATATTTTTTCAAACTTAATAACTATAATCGGTATAAGATAACACTTTAAACAAAAATAATTTTAATTTATATGATGTTATCCGAGAGTTCATCGATATAGTAATTAATAATATTAACACAGCCACGATTATAGGTTATGAATTATAATATGGTATGCCTATAATGTGTACCTAAAAACAGCTGATAGACAAACACAAATAAATATTTATAAATTGATATCTAAATCAGGACTGCCTGGATATACACCTTCGAGTAAAAACGGCAGTAATAAAAATTATTTTAATTTATTATACTTACTAAGAAAGTAACTAAAAAACATAACTATTATCTTTAATATTATATTTTTTAAACAGTTTAAATAATGTATTATAAATAAATTCGCATCTAAAGAAAAGCAGCCAATAATATTTTTAAATTTTCCAAACTAGAAATTAGCAGAATAATATAAACAAATACAAAATACAAAATCAAATAATAAGAATCATTTTTTTTTTTTAAATAAAAAATAAAAATATTATAATACAATGTAATAAATAATAATAATAGGTACATTTTTTTGTAACACGGCGCCATGTTTATGCAATTTTAATACGACGAACCTGCTAAATTAAAATTATCTAAGATAATTCGAAAACTATGATTAACATCTTGTAATAAATAAATATTACAACTATAATAATATTATATCTTTTAAAATGATATAAATAAATAGTTTTCATAGTGAGCGTAAATATTTTAATGACAATAACTTAACAAAATACATTTATCTGATGACTGTTTAAATTACGCATTTGATAAATTATATATTTAATAAATAATTAACTTAAATCGAAAAATGTATTTGTATAATACATTACGTAATTAAAAAATAAATAATTAATAAATATTATATTAAAACCACATGAAATATTTTTTAGATAAAAATCAGTGAAAATAATTTAAAAGTTTTAAATTACCTACTAAACTATTTTAATACAATTAATATATATATATTGCACGATTATTTAAAATCTAAAATATTTTAATATGACATTAACCACTGTTAATATGCTATATTGTAATATAAATTTAATTATTACAAGTTACAATATACGTAATTATTATAGTATTTACTCTTAAGTTACGCAAACTAAAAATTACATTATAGTCTCTTTATTAAACGACTTGTTAGATGTTTACTACACGATTATAATTTAAATGAAGTTGTTTAATAATTTACATACTCACAAAGTTGTAAACATTATTTGGTTAACTATAAATTTGTAAAGTTTTAACATAGAATAAAATTATATCGTATAATTAATGATATGCATATTACATTAAAATATTAATTTATTTATCATAGAATTTAATACTGTGATCAGAAAATTTCAATAAATACATAATATAACCTATATTTAACATCATTAAATTCAATAATATTCCTTTCAAAGAATTTGTGATTTATATTTATAATAAAATTATAGTTTTAAACTGAATTACAAATTTTTTAATTAAAGATTCATAAAAGAGATGTATTAAATAAAGCACAATACCAAACTAACCTATAGAAAATAAAATGATTAATATGATAATTGATAAACAATAGCAAAAATATCATTATAAATATAGATAATAATTCACAAAAAAAAGTTTCCGTAAATATTTATTTTTCATTTTGAGTAAAAAGTTTCCTTTATGGAGTTTAGGTACTGAATTTCAGTAGATTATTTTAATTTAAATATAAAAAAAAACTTTTTTAATTATTTGTTTGCAGCTGAACAAATATATTATGATGACCTTATCTTTTTATTTTCCATCATTCAAATCGATCATGATATGTGCGCATGTCAGCTGACAGCAATATACGTATTACTTTATTTTTTAATTCTAGAATTTTGTACCGTTAATATGCTAATGTTAAAATGTTAATTCTGTATGTTATAACATACATAATGATATATAGAAGAATATATTATTTTAATAACTAACTACAAATTATTAAACGTAAATTGCTTACTATAAATTTTAAATATTTTAGACATAAGTTCAACTATATGTCTATATAGTACATAATTATTTTACAATTAAAACTATGAAGTAGGACAGTATATGGTCGTTATGTTAGGGAAAAATATAAAGGATAAAATAAAAGATCTACGAAAACTAGTTTTAGTAAGTTTTGGTTTTTAGTAGTCAATATAGCAGCAATAAGAGTGATATTGTATTAACGAAACCGTTCTATACTGACTCGGGGTAGCCAAATTAAATTGACCAATATATTTTAATAACAGAATATATTAGATGAACAGATTTAAATATCTTAGTAAGTTCACTCTTAACTCTCCACTCAGCGTATAATGTGTAATAGTGCATGATGATGAAAATGTATTTTGAAGAAATTACAATTCTGATTCTAAATAAATATAAATTAAAACCATAGTATAAATGACAATTATTTAATCTGTATCCCTTGCAAAAAAATAAAAATATAAATAAACAAATACTAAAAATTGAAAAATTAAAAAAATCGTATATTAATCAACTAGATTAACCAACTCCTATAATTATATTTAATGATTTTTTTGAATAAATTATCTTATAATCAAAAAAAAAAAGGAATAATAAATTGAATAAATAATATTTAAAGTTTTTTAAACACAACTTTTGAACAAAACTAATTAAATCCATGTTTAATATAACTAAGTATAAATTTAATAATACTCGTTAAGATAAAAATTAATGTTGTAAGTTCTCTTAATATATTAAGTTGAAAAATTCAAAAATAAATTAATTATAATTTACTATTAAATATTAAATAAATACAGAATAGCGAATCGTTTAAATAAATATATTTTAAATAAACGATATAATTGTATAAAATGTATTGTTTATTAATGTTAACTGATTTACAAAGTATTCACGATTTTTTGAAAACTTTTATTATGGTCATAAAAATTTCAAAAAAAGTTTGTTTAATAAAATAATAAATTATATTATGTTGAAAAGGATTTCCCTCATGAGCATCATTGGCTCAGTGAGTGGTCTACTAGACTTTACGATAAACGTATTTTATGGATAATGTGCTTTATCGAGATTACATTTTGTCGCATTAGTGTACATGGCATTTTAATGTAATATATTGTGTAGTTCTCATTACGTTATACTAACAATCTTTTAAAATGTCTAATTTGGAATTTACAAGGTGAATATAATTATTGATTAAATTTTAATATTCTTAAAAATATTTGAAATTTGACTATATAAAATACTTTGTGATTCTTAACTAACAACCGAACAACATTATCATTGGCTTTAGTAAATATACCGTGAAATTTTTACGCTTGGATGACTATAAAACATTTACAAAGTAGTGATTAAATAATTAAAAAAATTAATTAAATAGTTTGATTTTTATTATTTAAAAGAAAATTAATCTAAAATATTAATTATATACAGTTTAGTTTTTAAATTTAATTAATTACTAAACATATTTTTTTGTCCTTAAAATATACGTCAAGTTTATAATATAAAATACGAAATAATAAATTAATATATTTTTGATGTATTTGTAGGAAAAATTATATAACATTTTACAAAATAATGCAATAATAGCACATTTTTGTATTTCAACTATGTTAAATTATAAAATTTAAAGAAAAAAATATTTTCCGTTTTCTTAAATTACTCCTATGTGAAGATACTAAATTTAAAGTCGAATAGTTTTTAATTGAATAAAACACGGTTTAAATTTTAACATATTATTGTGTACCAAGTACCCAATTTATTAGACTAAACCTACTAACCTGTTCATTAAAATAAATAGAAAAACAGTTTTCTAATAGCAAATAAAATAATCTGAAGAAGTACATAACATTAAAATTCAATAATTTTTACTTATATACGATTTAAAAAGGAGAAACAATTTATAGTTAATAACTCTCATTGAAAATTTATCTCCAATTGATGATTTATATCAATACCTATATACACTTTAATGACGTATAAACTATTTTCTATGTATACAAATGTAATATAAAATTTTATTATATTCAATGAACCTAATATTACATTTATTGAAATAAGATCATAAATTTATTTCAAATAACCATTTTATTTGTCTACACACTTGACGATTTCACTAGTGTTCTGTGTGCCACAAATTAATAATATTGGGTTTTTACCGTTTTCTTCTATATTCATCAATTACATGTTATTAAATTTGCATTCAGCTAGTTTTCTCACACCAAGGAGAGATATAAGAATTTTAACAACTATAATAAAATACATTAAATACTTTGATAAAAAAATAATACCAGTATATTATGATTATTCTACATTTGAAAAGTAAGTACGATAAATATTTTATTATTGTGTATATCTGCCAGTGGTCTTAGCAAAAATGTATTATTTATTACGATTGTAACACGCGATATTATATTTTAGACGCATTACATTTTATGTGTACGATACATGCTATACTAATACCTATAATATCAATGAATTATATTATTATTAATAATAAAAGCGAATGAATTGCTTAGTACCTGGGTTGTAAAAGAGGTCGGCGATCTTTTCGTGTCTGCCCGCCTGGGGATAGTGTTCAAGGGCGTTGTTCACTTCGGGTACCGGTTCTGGGTCGTGGTGATCAGGTGCCTCTGAAAAACGGAAGCAACATGCATGTAAATAAACACACATATATATTATATTGCATAGCTGCGTTAACAATCGATACTTCCGGCAGTACGATGCACGATTGTTGGGGTAGGTATAATATAAGTATTATTGTAATTATTGTTTGTTGCCACTCACGTCTCTTTTCGGCTCTAGCGTAGTTTCTGGTGTCTGCCTGTCTGTTTTGTTGGTTACCGAACTGGAGTACTTCCTGTGTCTTCTTGGCTATACATAACAAAAACGAATACATGAGTTCGACAATTATCGCCGACATACACGTACAATACATACATAATATAACCGCACATCGTGCAGTGATAGAGATTTTTAAAAGGGGACTGGATGGTTGACATTTGTTTTTGTTTTGAAACGATAATAAATTGTAATTGCAGGGTGTAAGATAATATTGTGAAACGGAAACTCGACAAGGTTCCTATAATATTATCATAGGTAAAGCACACGACACCATAATCGAATAAGTGGTCGCGTGCGTGCTTGGGTTCGTGAAAGAGGGTGCGGGAAGGTTCAGCTGGTGGTCATCAAAACTCACCTTTATTCTTAGCCATGTTTTTTTGGATCTTAGCCGCATCCGCTTTACCGGGGGTGGGTGAGCCGTACGCCATATGCATGACGGCCACCACCACCGTGATCGACAACACGAATGAAGTAAACAACTTCATGACGTGACGTAAGTTCGACCGTGTTTATTTGCAGTGCAGTAACGCAGTGTGCTTACTTCTCGGTGTGTAGACAGTCGCGTTCTGTCGGTGGTTTCGGCGGCGCGATGACAACACACACACAGACTACTACTGGCGGTGTCGGTGGTGGTGCGCGTTCCTAGACGGTGGTGGCGACGATATCCACGGCTTCCACGGACATTGCGGACGACGAAGAGGAGCAGTTTTTTTCAACCGTCGAGGATATGGGGAGTAGGTGTTTTTCGCCCGATCGATATTTCCGAGTGTGCGTCCCGGTGACCCCTCACACTCATCCACCCACGAGAAAACGCCCGGGCCGCCACCTGTCGCGCGTGCTTGGGGTACTGCGATTTCATACCACCCACATTCTCCTTCACCGAATCATAGCCATCCCCCTCCTCAACCACCACCATCATCATCTGCTCTTCAACCATTACCGCCCTAATTTATAGTCTAACGCCACCGAGCGGAACAATACAGTTTATTTTGATCCACAGTCAGGGGACATAGAAGTATAAGCTCCTGTAAAATACATATAATGAGTATAGGTAAAAAAGCTCCTTTCAAATTCTCAAGAATACTGTACATATAATAAATTCTTATTAAAAAAAAATTGATAATGTAAATGTCCATTTTTAAATTAGCAGTCATCATCGTTATTATTTTAAAATATGATAGAGAAGAACCATTAAAACATCATGATTGTATTCATAAAGTTTACAAAAATAATCGAAAACAATAGCTATAAGTATACGGATAATATTTCATAAAATTTAAATTGATTCAATGTTAAAACTAATCCATTGTGTACAATATTATATTATTGCTTACATGTGCCATATTGTTATATTGCCAATATATAATATAGCTATATTCGTTGTAACCCAATCATGGACGATATGCATAGTATGCACATAATTAAATTATTACTACTATAAATTATTATTATTATTACTTAGTATTTAACGACGACAGCACTTTAATAGTTTTATTAGTAAACTTATATACTATTAATTGCGAATACACAATATCAAAATAAATCAATTAATCACAACATGTATTAATGAGAGTTTTTTTTTTTTTTGTTTGATGGACCGAGTTTTAAGTTTTGAATTTTACTAACCCATATTTTTCCATTTATAAATCGTAATAATACATATAAAATTAACTACGTAAATAAAAATTGTATGATAAATATAAGTAATAACGAGAAATTGAAAAGTGTTTGTACGCGTTGAAAATATTATAGGAACTGTCACTGTGCCATAGTTATTTCTAAAGAGGAATACGACGTAATAGCATGATTTTATTAATGAAAAAACTATTATTACTGTACATAATAATAATTAATATTGAATCTCATTCAGCGATTACTCAAATTAATTATTCTTTACAATCATTCACCATTTAAATTGAATCTTAAGAAAAAATTTATTTAAAACCACCCTCTAAATTTATTTGAAATTAATAAGTTACCATTTATAAAACTAGATGCATATAAACCATTTGGCTAAAACTCAATACTTGAACACAGTTTACCTTTTTCACGATCTAATTGAGCGCAGATGCAATCAAAAAATAGGAATCCAAAAAATATCAAAATACAATATGACTGAGTACAAAAATATGTTACAACGTTGCCATTTTCATAATTTATAAAATAAATATTTGTCACTATATTTTTGTAATATTTTATGTATTATTAAATGCGTATTTCACAATTTCACAATTTTTATATACTTGTATATACTATTGTAGTTTTCGTCCTTAAAATTTAAATAAAATTATTGTTAAATGTTAAAATGTTATACAAAAAATATATTATGTATAATTTAAATAACATAAATAAATTGGACGTCTTAAAGTATTATCCCTAAATACGTATTCCCCTTTTTAAATAAATATTTAAGTAAATCATTCGAATATTTTTTCATTAAATATTTGATGTAAGCTATTATGGTCACATAAATGGTTTGCCTTTCGATAAAACATATTTTTATGACTGTTAGTTTTGGTTAGACTTAAATTTCGTTATTTTTTCAGCCCGAGTTTCTTGTAAAAACATAATTATCAAATGTATATGCAGATGATAGTTGTTTAATTGTAAATTATTGTTAGTTCTTTGAAAACTTTCAAACGCGTTTGTTGTTGTAAAAAAATTATTCTACTAATATTCACAAATAATTTACAACGTTGCATTCATTTGATTGTGCTCAAATCAAAATTGTTAAATAATATGGGTTATGCTCACCAAATCATTTTCATTGATATAAATTTCTAAATTCTGAAAATTATACTTTTATCTGTAATAATATGTTCACTGTGAGATTATGAGTTTTATATATATATATATTTTTTTTGGTCGCACACATTGCAGAATGGTTTATAAATCGATTTGGTATAATCTAGAAACAGTTGTGTTATATTTTGTTTTATTTTGCATATTTTTATAGTTTTAACTATAAATGCATTTATTGTTATGTTTTTAATTACCTACTAGAACTTAATTATTTATACATTTTAGGTTAGTTGTCTTGAATTTTACATTTCATACATTTTTTATTATTACATTTGCCTCGTAAAGGTAAAACACAATATACAAATCTGTTAGAAAGAGGTGCTTTTACAGATAATATACGTCTGTATAGTAGCAATAGCTCTTATTAGATATAGGTATACAATATAATACCTATTGTTGGCGTTATAGTTCACTCATATATAAACCTGCATAGCTTCTGTAAAATATGTATTAAAAAGGTATGGTATATTTTGAATCAATAATTAATGATACAATTTTTTACGCATTTTAGAATAGGTATCATATTTGATAATTTTAAAATCATACTTTGATATTTTTTGATGATTTTTAAATATATATTTTTTAGAATTAAACCTCACAGCCCTAATGATCACTTTTATCACTCCGTGTATCATAATGGCAGAAGTTTAATACTAATGGAATAAAAATAAAAAATTAATTTAATTTAGGACATTGCCTAACGATTAAGTAGATTTTTTTGTAGTTTAACTATATATTAAATTATTATAAAATTAAATTTAAACGATTTTTAAAAGTTTTTAAACATAATATTTATCAGATAGAAATAGAAAACAATTTTTTTTTAGGGAAAAAGTAAATCACGTTTTTATTTCAGAAAACGTTTAGAGTATATATATATATATATATATATTTTTTTTAAGTATACCTATTTACCACATATAAAATACAATACATTACTTATAATATTTTTAAAATGCTTAAAAAAAACTCCATATTTAAGTCATTGATTAGACTTATGAGGCTGCACCAAATCAACTAATTCAAATGTAACGTTATAAGCATTATATACTGGATTTTTAATCAAAATTGTTTAAGTGCTCCTTGTCATTAAAATTAAATACAAATATTAGATTCCTATATTGCTTATCTACTAGAAAAATAATGAAATTATTAATTTAAATTATGTGATTGCTAAATTTATAGTTTAATATTTTGACGAAAATATGGTATTTATAATGAGGTGTAATCATAGTTTTATATTAGAAGCTAATAAAAATAAAAATAAAAATAAATGACGTGATAATAATTAGATAGAAAAAACAATTGTATAAGATTAAAAATTTTAAATATTATTTTTTTTTTTAATTAGTAGACGCTTTCAAAAAACGTTTATAATTCTTTCGTATTATTGAAGAGCGGTAATTATAACTTTGTTTTATGTGAGTGTGTATTGTGTATATATTACAAAATTTGTATTTGTATTTAATTTGTATTTAATGCTAATTCACATAATTACACACCCTCACACCCACTTCATATAAAGGCCAAGTTATGTTGTAACACATCATATTATGTTGGACAGTTTTAAAGGTTATATGTAACGCAGACTAATAATATTGATTTTCTCTTGTAATAATATATTCTCCGATTATATTATTTTGTAGACAATAGACAAACAATGCACAGATCCGTGAAGCTAAAGTTATAATTTACAATCTTACTTTATTTTCATGTCATACAAAGAAAATATTAGTTTTTTAAAATAAAATATTTTTATATACATTAAATTATGTTAATAATATTACAGATGATAACATTTTATGAATTTTTCTCGATTAAACTTCCAATATTTTAGATTCTGAGCGGAGCGATGAATGTATTGATTTTACAATGTTGTGTGTGTGTGTGTTTTTTTTTTTTGTGTTTGTGTACACGAGAACGTGTCGAAATAATGCATCAATTTCAAACTTTGGGGGTAGATTCCGATAGCAAAATGAATCTAGTTGGTGCATTGGGGAGGTCAGTTTTTGAATTTCCCAATAGTTTTCAAAAGCGCCGGGAAAAACCAAAAAAAAAAAAAAAATTAAGGAAAAACGGGAATTTTTACGCAAAACCAGTTTTCGACCAAATCGATATTTTATATGGTTGTAATTCAAAAACTAATCACTGTAAATACTTGAAATTTTCACCAAATGTTTATGTAAGTGTTATCTGAATAAAGTAAAATTTTCAAAAATTTTAGGATTTTTTTAGTTATTTATAGACCTCTGAAATTTTCGATATTTTTTGAGAAATTTTTTTTAAAATGTCGTTAAAAAAATTTGGATGACCATAAAGTATTGAAAATTTAATACGAGTTTCCTTATGAGTTATTTTTATTGTAGCTAAAAAAAAGTAAAAATCGTTATTCACAATTTTTTTTTTATAAGCGTTTATAGTTCAAATTTTTACGAAATCTGTGGAAAACGCGAAAATTTGTGTTTTTAACTAAAGATTAAAAATACAACACTATGATTTTCATAAGTTTTCCTTCAAGTATCTATAGAGAAAACTCGAAACATTATTATAGGAAATATTTTAAGTGCGTTTGAATTTTAAATTTTTAGGAAATAGCGTAACGATAACGATTTATCCTCAAACGATTTTAAATATTTGTTATTATTTAAAAAGTATAAATCATAGATAGGTACTTGAAAATTTTACCAGTTATTTAGATTGGCATTTTCTTTACATGATTTAATTTTCAAAATATTTTGACTTTTTTTAGCTATTTATAGACAACTGACATTTTTGATTTTACTGAAAAATTTTTTTTGAAGTGTCGATAAAATTTTTTTGGCCCAATCAAAATACTTGAAAATTTAATGCAAAGTTCCGCATAAGTTATTCTTATAGTGATTAAAAATGTATAAGAATACATATGCACATTTTTTTTTATTAGTATTTGAAGTTAATATTAACAAAAATTCGTCAAAATCATGAATATTTGCAAATTATTTTGTAGGTGTAATTCATACAAATTTTTGTATAAGTAACTAAGAGTTGAAAATTTAATACAAGGTTTCTCATAAGTTTAGCTTATAATAATTATAAAAGAACTTAGATTCTGGTATATTCAGGGAATTAAAACATAAACTACCTTTTTCACCAATCATTCGAAATTATATTCTAAGCTGACAAATCATCTCCGTTCAGAATCGTTTTTCGTATACAATGATACATATCATTAGATTCAAATTTAACACTCTTATGATATATAATAATGATTCATACGGCACCTAATGTACAGCAGAGCGGTACCCACTTACCATCTTCTTTTTTAGATGAAAACGACCATAGTTTATGACTACGAACCATGTCCGAGAAACACACTTTAAGTTCATAAATATTTTACATAATGTAGTGTAAGTACTAACTGTATAATAACTATTATGAATATAATTTTCAGTAAGTTTAAACTTTATGCTAGGTTGGAACTTAAACAAATATCCAAATACATTTATCAAATCTAAACTTGAAATTTTAGAAAATCTTGAAATCACACATAAATATACGTATAAATATGCATTATATATTTTACATATTTTAAGTGTTACGACTGATTTCCAATAAATTTGTTTTATTAATAATTAATGTATGTGTATATGTGTGTGTGTGTGTGTTAATTAAGTATTTTCTCATTTCATCAGCCTCAAAAGTTTTGTGATTGTCACAAATAAATTTTGATAAGATAGATTATAGATAATTTAATAATTTAAAATGTAAATGCTTCCATTACAACAATAGCTATTAATTTAAATAAAGAGAGTTGACGAGAAAAAGTAAAATAAAAAAGCTGTATAAAAATTTCTTGCTAGTATAATCATTAAAATAAATAATGACTAAGTATCAATAAAACTGTTAAATGTATATTTTTTTCAAGAGATGAATTTAATTTATGTAAGGTGTTTAAATTAATTATAATAATCGCATGTTGGTAATGAAGGTAGTACAAATTGTTGTCATTTTTTAAATACAATTTTTACAGAGTAATTAATTAAAAGCATTCCATGTTAAATAAATATTTACTTACTATTTGTTTTTTATTAATAATTTTTTAATCATTCATAAACTTCGATATGACTCTATAGAGACTTTCTACTACCGCTAACAATGTTGCTACAACGGTCACCTCTATAAATTATAAATAAAATAAGGAATACAACATTTAAATATTTATTAAGTATGTACCATAGATAAATGAACAAAACAATGAAATCATACTATACATTTTTAATTTTACTTCCATTTTTATTTTACACAAAAAATCATATAAATACGTCTCTATGTCAGATTGGTCATAAGACATGTACGATGTATAATATACACTATTATAATATTTAGTATATTATTCAAGGTACGTTTTATAACTACTAAAAATAATTACAGAACTATGGTATATGGAAGAGTTAAAAATCGATGCTGTCAGTTTGTGTGCTAAGCTGACGCTTTAAAATAATTTATTAATAACACTTGCATAAGTTATAGGTACCTCCTAAAAATTGTTTAGACTCTAACATTTATCGAACTAAATAAAATATTATACAGTACATTACGTTTTATGATTTATGACTATAAAGAGTATATTAAACAATATATTTATACTAAAATATATTTTTAAATATCAGTTTTCGAATATAGTTCACTTTTCCGAGTTTCGTACTATTAATCCCAATTTTGAATTTGACGTAAACATATTACAATCGACTCAAAGTGTTTACAGGAAATCGCTGTGGTTTCAAACTATAAAATATATATTCCTCATTTCTACCCTTGTCAATGCGTAATATTTTAACAAATCCTGTGAAATATATTTCATAATATTAAATTATAACCTTAGTAATGTTGTAATTAACAAAAAAGTCAATCATAAACTTCAATGTTTTTTTTTCAAAAAATTACATTTTACGGTTATTAGTTTAATTTATTTATATTACAATGTTTATAAAAAATAAATATTTTTTGACCTTTTGTATCCAATATAATGACACAAAAATCAATATCCCAAGTTTATAAGAGATCATAAAAATATATTTTACATATTTATGAGTTTATGTCACTGTAGTCTACTCTTCAGCGTATACATTTTTAAGAAAAAAATTACCTAATAAATAGGATGCCTATACTATTATTCAACATGACTTTAATAATATTTAATATATATATTATAATAATTTATTGACTTCTTTATGAATATAAATTTTAACATAGTATTATGTTATATTTATTTAATTAAGTTAACATAGTCACAATTTTCTTTATTATTT
This sequence comes from Aphis craccivora, assembly GCA_009835225.1. Classification (NCBI taxonomy): domain Eukaryota; kingdom Metazoa; phylum Arthropoda; class Insecta; order Hemiptera; family Aphididae; genus Aphis; species Aphis craccivora. The sequence goes on along the minus strand of VUJU01001488.1, from coordinate 24,260 downwards.
TACTATCAATATTATTTTTATTAGTACCTAGAATATAATGTATACAATACGATTTTATTATTTTTTCATAATTATGTAATAACATAGATATTATAATAGCATGGAATTATCAATATATTTTTTCAGTAATTAGTATTTATTTGTAAGAAACCAAATTTAATAAATTTATTTATTATTTCAACACGATACCACGAAATCAATAAATCGTATTATTATTTATTCTACGACAGCCTATAAAATTATTTACATTTCGTAATGCGTTGTAATAAAATTACATATATCAGGCGCCGTGGTCAAATTAAAAAATATAATAAAATATAATATTATATAATATTCTAACATAATATTATATGTAATTTTGTTTTTTTTTTTTTTTAAATAAGAATGCAATGTAAATATAAGTCTGATACAACGAATTCTATAAATCGGATGTCACTTATTTATTACCTAATTAAGTGAAGAGTTTATTGCTTCACTAATCCCTTATTGTGATTTTATGGTATTTAGTATTTTACTCATTATATTAAAATAACAAATTATTATTATTATTTGTTGTTGGAGAAGAGCTGTTTGTAAAAAATAATTTAAAACAAAATGGTTTAAATTTATTAAATTTTAGACGTAAGTATAATAATACATATAAAGTGCACTATGGTCAATAGTCATGCAGGTGGACAGTGGTAGTTATTATACTATTGTTACCACTGCACTGATGTAGAACCAGATATACATTTTATAAAATAACCTAATGTTTAGCCGTTTAGGTACCTACATAAAAATAAAACATAAACTTATAAATTTAAAATCATATAAAAAATTTATATAGACAACTATAATTGTATTGTTTTCGAAGTTAATTCTTGGAAATGAATTATTGAAATTCATTATTCATATCAACAAGCGTGCAATTAAAACAAAAAGTTGGTGTTTATATGGATCCAACAGGTGCGTATAAAATATATATTATAACTTCAGCAGTTCAGTAGTAACAAGTAATAACTAACACCTGTATGACCACAGTGCACAGTATATTTTGTTAAACATAATACCTATAAGGCAACAGTTAAAACAATAAGTCTGTCATATCATACATATACAATATAGAAATTCAGCAGTCAAGCGCCATAAAGTTAGTTAATTTCATAGTAATTTGAATAATACGTATATTATCATTTGATTGTGACGATTATAAAAGTTATTACTGAGTGAAAACTGGTAAGTTCGTAATACTGCATCATAAGCTATTTAATTTATATAAAACTACAAAAAAAGGAAGAAAAGCGGGTAAGTGGGTACCATTCTGATGTACATTAGGTGCCCTGTGGATCACTATTATATATTAAAGGAGTGGTAATTTTAAATTTTCGTCAATATTTGAACTTCAAATGCTAATAAAAAAAAATTGTGCCTATGTATTCTTATAATTTTTTAATAACAATAAGAATAATTTATGAGTAACTTTGTATTAATTTTACAAGTATTTTGATTGGGCCAAAAAAATTTTATCAACACTTCAAAAAAGTTTTTCAGTAAAATCAAAAATTTCAGTTGTCTATAAATAGCTAAAAAAAAGTCAAAATCTTTTGAAAATTAAATCATGTAAAGAAAACGCCAATTTAAAGAACTGGTAAAATTTTCAAGTATCTACGAATTATACTTTTTGAAAAATAACAAATATTTAAAATCGTTTGGGGATAAATCGTTATCGTTACGCTATTTCCTAAAAATTTAAAATTCAAACGCGCTTAAAATTTTTCCTATAATGATGTTTCTAGTTTTCTCTATATATACTTAAAGGAAAACTTATGGAAAACTTAGTGTTGTATTTTCAATCCTTAGTCATAAAAACAAAAAATTTTATGATTTTTCAACTTGTAAATACTTGCAAATTTTCACGTTTTCGACAGATTTCGTAAAAATGTGAATTATTAACTCATAAGGAACCTTGTATTAAATTTTCAAAATTATTTGATCATCTAAAATTTTTTTATTGACACTTCAAAAAAATTCTCATAAAAATCTAAAATTTTAGTGGTCTATAAATAACTGAAAAAAGTCAACATTTTTTGAAAATTTAACTGTATATAAATAACACTAACATAAATATTTGATGTAAATTTCAAGTATTTATAGTGATTATTTTTTGAATTATAACCATACAAAAAAAAAAATCGATTTGGTCTAAAACTGGTTTTGCGTAAAAATTCCTGTTTTTCTGTTATTTTTTTAGGGTTTTTCCTGACGCTTTTGAAAACTATTGGAAATTTTTTATTTTTGACCCCCTAAAGTATCAAATAGATTCACTTTCCTATCAGAAATAGGGCTGAGTTTAAAAATCGAATCACTTTTACTGCTCCAAAACGTGGTGACAGACAAAAAAAAAACACACATCATTGTAAAATAAATACATGACATTCATCACTCCATTCAGAATCCTAAAAATAAATAGTCTTATTATCTAATAAATCACTTATGTTTTTAACAATGTCAATAATGTCTTCGCGACTTTGTCTTATCAATATTATAAAATTTGTTTTTCATTATGAAATAAAATTAATTTTAATGAAAATTAAATGCTATTAAATATATAACAATAATAATAGCCAGCAACAGCCCGCTGCTCAGTGCCTATTAGCTTACTATCAGCATCAACCACCGGGAAGGCGGTAAAAGATCTCGTCGGCACATTTCGCCAATGTGAATTCCTATTATACATTTTTGTTTTGGAGAAGTGATTATAAAATAAATGTAGTATTTTACATCACTGCTATAGTGGGAATACATCGATGCTCAATATGACAACACTGACAAGTGAGATACGATCGACGATCCCCAATATACTCTTGATACTAAAAAAACAATTAGTAAAAACTAATAACAATAAAATTAGTAAAAATACCACACAACCCACATAATTACCTAAAATACAAAATTATTAGAGCGGATGATCAGACCGGAAGTGCGGATATGCGGAAGTACAGTACCCAACACAATATTCACGGGACGAACCGCGGATGCGTACCAGGATCACATGCACCGCACCGTTCGATATACGAACGTCCGTCGGCCAAACGATGCCGACCGCTCCCGCGACGGCAGTAGCGACCGTCATTCGTCGAATTTCCACATAACGAGTCCGTCGTGTACCAGGAGCCCATGAACTAGTGACGAAAGGCTCGCATACGGCCGCGACACTATGACTATACACTATACACAACGGTTTCGAACGAAATAATTTTACTTAAAACATTACTATTGTCTATTAGATTCTATTGTTTCTGATAACGCGAATGTATTGATTTTATAATGATTTTTTTTTTGTGTTTACCGCCTATTTTTTGGGGGAAGTAAAAATATTTTGATTTTAAACTTTTAAGATTACTACTTTTCTAGTGACTAGTGGAAAATTGGTTTTAGAGAATAGTGAGTATTTCAGAGGGTCAAAAACAAAAATTGTCCAATAATTTTTGTTTTTGTCAAAAATTAACTACCGTATTATTAGCTGCAAAATAAATAAATTTAATAGCAATATAAATATATCATAAAATATGACAAGATAGTCTTCGTTCCGAGTCGTTCTTTGTATGTAATAATTTATCATATAAAATTCAAATACTACGGATAACACATACTCTCAGTGACTTTTTTTTATCATAATCATAATTATTATTGCATTATATTGACAGTAAGCTCAGTACGAAAAATCATTTAAGAATAAAATAATACACTGCATAATAAATAATAACTACAAAACTCGTAGTGATGCCGTAAATACACTTGCAATGTTCGTTATTTTCTTTATAATTTTTATTTTTTTTAAAACGAGAAAAGAGAATACAAATTACGTGATTGAGTATTGGAAGGACGTATCAATCAGTAGTGATTAACATTCTCGGATTTTTTTAAGAGGGATATGAATTTTCGTCTATTCATAGACCAAGTTATAAATATTAATATATTTATTATATTTTATTATAATATATAAGTATTTACATTTATTTGCTACCTGCAGATGCTGGTTAATTATAAGAATATATTTTTAGTGGCTTATAATGGGAATATTTGTATATATAATGTTTGTCATTAAATTATTATTTAATATTAGTTAATAACACCTTGGCATAAATAAACCCTTGTAAATGGCTGTAAATATGCTTTCGTTTCTTTATCAAATATTTTATATTTTTATTATTATCGATCAATTTAACCATATAAAAAATTAAAAACTATATAGAAAAAAATATTTTAACAATATGTTATGAAAAAAGAATAGGCAAAAATAAGTCTAGGAGGATTGGGATATGACAATTTCACCATAGGACTTCACCTATCATGATGACCACAGATCTACATTGATTATAAATTGTAAATTAGAGTAGCTTTTCTACAAATTCAGATTATTTATAGTACTGGTGTTATTCTCCATATTATTGCATCATCTTTATTTTCTTTATAATAAAACTGTTATTGTAATTGAATTTAATAAAATAAAAATGTTATACATATTACATATAATTAATTTTTTTTTTTTTTTTTAGTGATGAAACTAGGTAGGAGCCTAATTAGTGACAGCGTTAGAGAAGAGGAGAATTTCGTTCAAATGCCAGGAGCCTCGTGGTTAGAGGGGTCCAGTGTCTACTTATTTGTTTTTCATAATTGTATAAACAAAATCTAATGTTTTGATTATTATTTTACCCCACCCAACCCAAAACACAGTTTTGCGACATTACATTACTTTTATACGAGTATATTATGTTTTATTACTATTTACTATGACTGCAAAACACATGATATTATTTATTAGGATACATAAAAAGGTGGTACACCCAACAAATTGCGTCACGAATAATATAATATAATATTGCGAAATGAAACATATAAAACACAATATTATAGACGTTCATAATACTGTATATGACATCCCACACACGTTATTATTATTATTACAGCGAACGTGACGGTATTTATGCGTCGCAAAAATGCATCAGAAACGAGATTATATGATAACAACGTATCACAACGCCGCAAAAGTAATGATTTTTAAAGATTCTATAATAATCGTTTTATGGATTACTTAGACCGAGAGAAATATTGTAAATAACAGAAACGTTATAATAAAAAAGACGGATGAAAACGTGAATCTGACACTCATATTGGTTCACTCAGCTTTGTGTAGGTTAGTGATGTGTTGAATTATTTATATTATAAGTTGTAACAATATAGCAATCAAAATTCGAGAACAATTTATTATTATTTTGAGCAGGGATAAAAAAATGCACTTCGACATTATTTATTCGAAAACTGTACACTGTTTATTACGCAAGATGAAATTTCTATTTAAAATTTCTATCTAGATGATGCGTGCTGAAATTTAAGAAACACTTCTAATTTACCACCGAAAAAGATAATAGGTGGATGACTGTACTAAAATAACACTATTGACTTTTACATGCATATATAAATTATGTACCTTTGACCATTACATTTATCGAACACTTTTTTTAAATTTAATCATAAAATATTTTTTACTTATCAAACAAATAGTTGATTGCTATCGTGGTGACAAGTAATTATTATAAATTTATTATTAATATATAGTGTATTATATAATGTTAGTGTAGGTATACATTAATATTATAGAGTTTTGAATTTGTTTGTTGGTATATTATTATTAATAACGCTTCAAACTATTTATCAATCAAAAACATACAGTGTAAAATCAATCATCTATTTTTCACGTTACTGTATCTACTTAATTCTTTCAAATACATCTTTATATCGATGGTCTCTCAATAACACTAAGTCAATATAATATAGCCACATTCACCATCATAGTTTGATGTATTATTTTTTATTTATTTTTATATTTCGTAATACTCGTTAGTCCCTTATTTCAGTTCATAGTCAATACTAAGTTATTTGTTCTTGTTTTTAAATTAGTAACCATGTAGTTACAAAAACCTCTGTTAAGAATTAAATTTTAACGTGAAGCTTCGCGTTAATTGCTGCGATCAGATAAAGAGAAAGGCCTTTAATTAAATTAATGACAGAACTATGTATAACGTGGATTGTATACAAATTGAGAACAGATAGTTAATAAATAATAATTTATTTAATACACATTTTAATATTTATATATAAAACGGCGCGTTGAATATACAACATAATATGTCCGAGTAAATTCAAATTGCCGATGTTATGGTTTAAAATGTTGAAAAAAAAAATACGAATAAGTACTTAATTACTAATTACATTTAGGTCATGGTAATATTTGAAACTTTTCAATACTAAATACAAAAATGACGATATCGTATGAATTTAATAAAAACCAATATTATAATAGGAAAATGACTTGATATTGCACAGACTAATTAAAAATTAAAAATCCATATTACTACATGCACACATAAATTAATTTCAATAAATATCTGTTCTTTTTTGTTTGGGCGTTACCCGTTTTATCCAAATTCAACTTTTCGCCTTTCAGCCAAAGGTTAGGTTGGATTTCAACTAAAAGCATTTTATTCATTTTAAGATTAAATTGATAATAGTTTTTAAACAATATCATTATTTTTTACTATAAAATGTTTGTAAAAAGTCATCGAAAATGTAAATCACTACACGAATTATAATTATGAAACTGGCCAGTGCTTAAAGTATCCTCTCCATTTAGCACTTTAGAATTGGACGTGTAGCTGAACACGTACTTTTCACGAATAGCCAACGAATTTCTGTCATACTTACGTTTTTTGATGCGAAATAGTATTTATATTTATTAAACATAGCAAAATGTTGAGTATTGATTTAATCAAACATTTTAAATTAAAACTGCCCACAACTCGAAACTCGATTACAAGCGACTACTAACTTACACAGCATGTAGCCATGCAGGTAACTATTATATTTTTAATATGGAAACTTCTTCTTAATAGTCGACTATCATCTCATTAATTTTATAGCTAGATAAAAAGGTATAGATGTTAACATCGTTAACAGAAAATAGTATGTACCTAATGATCGTGACAACTAGGAGTATGTATAATTAATATTGTATTACAACTAATCGTGGTTTTCTTTGTATAAACTCAAATATTCTTTAAAAACCATTGTCGACTTCATTTAAACAACTTAAATGGGACTGAAACGGACCACGCCCTTTTGTGTAAACCAGTGATCTCAAACACTCGTCCCTTGGGCACATTTGGCCCGCAAGCCCTTTAGATGTGGCCTGCAATGAATTATTCATTCAAAAATCTTGATTTTTATTTGATTTATTTTATATTTAGTATTAAAATGAGTAAAAAAAGTTTTTCCAGCTAACCTTTGACATAAATATTTATAGTTCGTTGGTAATTTGAATTTGAGATCACTGGTGTAAACAATATTAAAAAAAAATCGAAAATTGTGATTGTCAAATTGAATACCTTTTTATCTCATTCTGTTATTTGTAAAAATGTTACTTTAAAACTAAATGGCAATCAAAAGGCAACAAAAATATATTAAAATATATATTGTAGACATTTTAGATAAACCGAAAATACTGCTGGTTTTATTGAATGTTAATATTTCCTAGAATAATCCCATAAAATACGAGTATGTGAACATGTGGTATATTGAAATAATTTGTGTGGTTTTCTTCCATATGCGTTTTTTAATAATTTATGCAATGATATGCGACGTCCGCAACATATGATTTTCCCAATGAGATGAAGGCGCATTTATATGGTGACAGTAAACCTAGTCACTGTCTTAAAACTGTCATGGTGTAAATCATTCAACAATGACATCGATAACAGTACTACTGTGATTGCACGACATTAGCTAACACGGACTGTCACCGTATAAACGTGATTTAATAATACATTTTTTTAACTAATGCCCATAGATGTCAAGGTAATTTAGATCAATAAAAAATATATATACCTAAATATTTTTTATAAAATATAATATTATTTTGTAAAAAAAAATACTTTTGATACATCCTTTGAATTCGAAGCAAACTAAAAATAAAAAAATGAATGTTTAGTTATGTACTTTGAAATGAAGAATGTAAATTTAGGTATTTCTCACGAATGAGCATGGACATATTTCATTAAAGGTATTGTATTAATTATATTATTACTCGTATACAATATATAAATACATATACGGCATACTAATCAACTTTAATTCATCTATATTTAAATCATGTTATAATATTTTAATTAATCCTATTCATGTAGAGAATTTTCAAGTCAATTGATAATTTTAGTTGGTAAAGTTAAGCAAAAGGATTATAATGTATGGTATACATATTAAATAAGTATTTTACATGGAAAATACAGATATCTATAGACTCATACATTTATTACCTATTGTTGATTATTAGTATTTAATAAACACATTATGTAAATTATGAAATAGAAATATAATAAATACAAAAATGGATATGTTTATTATTTTATTATAAAAAAAATAGGTTTCATGTATAAATGTAAAATTAAATTGGTCTCTGTTATCGTTATATCTCCATATCGTTATTATTATTCGAATGGGAAAATATTTTTTTAGCCGGTTTCCACCGTACCTAAATATAAATTTATATCAAAAGTATGAAAACAGTTTTGGCCACGACATGACCACTGGTATTGATGCAGTTGTGAGTTATTACTTATTAGTTATTATTATTCAGAATATTCTATCACGATTTGAGTTATTAACACAGTAAATTAGATCGCTGTAATATAATATAACAATAAACGTGCACGCAATTACGACACGCAAAATTAAGCCCAACTAAAGCCTACGCTTACGTACAATAGGTATAAATTTATGTAAATATAATATTGACAATTATATTATTATTATTGTCGTACCTACACACTTATTATTCATTTATCACGTTCAACCATCGTAGTAGAATGCCAATACCTAATCGCCATCCGATGATTTTTTTTTCTTAAAAAAAAAAAACTGCTGGCAGAATACCCCGATATCATGATCATCTCACAATAAGCATAACCCACATTATTACATTATATGACACTTCTTGAATAATTATTTACAATTAATTAACAATTATTATTATACGTAATATAATTATAAACTTTTTTCAAAATCTTATTTTTAATAGCTTATAAGATACATGCAATTAAAAGTACAATTTATATAGTTTTTAATTGTTTAGCCATTAAATGAAAACCTATGTGTTTTTTTTTTTTTGCTGAAAACACATTGTGGTCTTACCTTGAGTAGTTCATTAGTACCTTAATAAAACATTGTTAATATTTTTGTTTTATGTATTTATATAATAGAATAATATAATACAATGTATTCATAGTCCGATATTAAAAACAATAGTAATTATTATATTCAAATATTGTAGGTATAGGTATAATATATTATACTAAATTTATGTAGTATTTCTGTTGTAAAGTTTTTCTCTGAAGAATAAAATATAATAAATATATTTTTTGAGTTTTTGTTTGTTTTAAGTTTTTAAATATACTTATATCTTTTTAAAAAGTTTCTACTACTATTTAAGAGTTAAATACTTACCTATTATATATTATTATAAAATATTAACATTTGCATAAATAATTTAAAAATACAAACTCACAATAGCCAAAATAATTTACTATGTATAATGTATATATTAATATTTTATAAAAAAACTGATTTTGGTATAGGTTGACTTCGAGTAGGAAATATTGAAACAATTAAAAATAAACATATAATGATAAATTATATTTAAGCGTCAATTCGCATAAAAAATCAATTAATGAATTATTGTTTAATAACAAATAAATTAAACACGAAATGTTAATTGTCTATTTGATTAGGTAAGTATAGGTATAGACAAATATATGATTCTAATATTAATTTGTGTTAAGTTTAGTAAACATCATAGAGAATTTTAAATGGTAGAAATAATGTAGATTGTACATTACAAAACTATTGTACATTACAATAGTTTATTTGGTATGTATTTTAATAGTAATATTTAAAAAAAACTATACTAAATATAAAATATATATAGGTACTGTTTTTAATTTTAATCATAATTCGATAAATAATTATAAAAATTAATTTACTATGTATTTTTTGAAAATATTACTACTGCTATTAATACTAAGTAATAGATGTTTGACAACGTTGATCCCATTTTTGTACCGTAATGTTTTTAAAGGAAAGTTAGAGAAATAGTATGCAATCATATATCACCGAACGACCGAATATTGTAATAACATTTTTTATTGGTCATTCGATAACTATATAATATATCTAACTATTATAGTTATAAATTAATATAATTACTTTAATAAAAGATTACATTATAATATTAATTACACCATTTTTAGTTAATTAAATTTAAGAAATATTTTAAAGAGATAAGAATGTTCTAGTATAGTTCAAGGTTTATTATAAATAAATTTATTGTTTGTTAAATGTAAATATGAAAAATGGGTAAGTGGGTACCGCTCTGATGTACATTAGGTGCCGTATGGATCATTATTATATATTATAGGAGTGTTAAATTTGAATCCAATGATAGGTATCATTGCATACGAAAAACGATTCTGAACGGAGATGGTTTGTCAGTCTAGAATATAATTTTCAGGGGTTGGTGAAAAAGGTGGTTTATGTTTAAATGGCCTGAATATACCTACCAGAATTTAAGATCTTTTATAATTAATGTAAGCTAAACTTATGAAGAATCTTGTATTATAAATTATCAACTCTTAGCTACTTATACAAACATTTTTATGAATTACACCTACAAAATAATTTGCAAATATTCATGATTTTGACGAATTTTTGTTAATATTAACTTCAAATGCTAATAAAAAAAAATTGTGCCTATGTATTCTTATAATTTTTTAACCACTATAAAAACAACTTATGAGGAATATTGAATTAAATTTTCAAGTATTGTGATTGGGCCAAAAAAATTTTATCGACACTTCAAAAAAAAATTTTCAGAAAAATTGAAAATTTTAGTTGTCTATAAATAGCTCAAAAAAGTCAAAATATTTTTAAAATTAAATCATGTAAAGAAAACGCAAATCTAAATGACTAGTAAAATTTTCAAGTACCTATCTATGATTTATACTTTTTAAATAATAACAAATATTTAAAATCGTTTGAGGATAAATCGTTATCGTTACGCTATTCCTTAAAAATTTAAAATTCAAACGCACTTAAAATATTTCCTATAATAATGTTTCGAGTTTTCTCTATAGATACTTGAAAGAAAACTTATGAAAAACATAGTGTTGTATTTTTAATCCTTAGTTATAAACACAAATTTTCGCGTTTTCCACAGATTTCGTAAAAATTTGAGCTATAACGCTTATAAAAAAAAATTGTGAATAACGATTTAAACTGTATGGTCATCCAAATTTTTTTTAACGACACTAAAAAAAATTTCTCAAAAAAAAATCGAAAATTTCAGTGGTCTATAAATAACTCAATAAAATCCTAAAATTTTTGAAAATTTTACTGTATTCAGATAACACTTACATAAACATTTGGTGAAAATTTCAAGTATTTACAGTGATTAGTTTTTGAATTACAACCATATAAAAAAATCGATTTGGTCGAAAACTGGTTTTGCGTAAAAATTCCCGTTTTTCCCTAATTTTTTTTTTCGGTTTTTCCCGGCGCTTTTGAAAACTATTGAGAAATTCAAAAAATAACCTCCCAATGCACCAACAAGATTCATTTTGCTATCGGAAACCACCCCCAAAGTTTGAAATTGAAGCATTATTTCGTCACGTTCTCGTGTACACAGACACAAAAAAAATTATTTTTGATCTATAAATTTATTTTTTCGTCGTTCATTTGAAGTTTTGTAACTGCATTATAGTTTCTGAAAACGATGATCATAGCTTATAAAAGCGTATTGTGCAACGTTATTAAGACCAATTAATAATTCTATTTGATATATATCTGTACATTATGAATTGTGAAAATTATTTAATTTAATTAAATATTTATCTTGTCAAATCCAATTATATGTTATTTTGTTGTAACGATTTTGGAAATATTTGCATTATTTGAAATCATTACAAACACCATAGGTACCTACGTAATAAAATTATATTATATATATTTTTTATTACTATCATCTTTTAATATTTAATTTTTAATTATCTTGTTTAGTAACTTTTTTTATTGTAATTATTTTAATGATAATATTTTACTAAGTTTCTAAAAATAATTATTATCTGCTCATAAAATATGTATTAATTTTAGTACCTTTTAACTATACATTGTTTTTGTTAGACATTAAATTAAAGACATAATAATTAAAAAAGCCACAACTATAATTGTCACTGTGTAACCTATAACCGAGAGTCGTTTTGGCCTAGGTGTATCCTTTGAGTTACCTGAACCTATACGTCACGCCATGCGACCCTTTGCAATTCATTTCGGTAACATAAATTTGTTGAATATATTATTACATTAGCTGATAAAACGTGATATATGAGTGCCAAGTGAACAAAAAATAAAACATCACCTAAAAATTATTGATGACCGTCTAAATTATAATAACAATTAACATAATCATTAAACATAGGTACCTAATAATATAACACATTGTTAAATGGTCATTTAATATGTATAGCAGCATTCTTATTTTATTTTGCCAAACCTATACACATTATTTTAAATAAAATCGAGAAATAGTTTAGGGTGGGTTTATACATACGGTGAATTTCATTTAAGTTAATTGAAAGAAGCAAATAAATTAAGGCATTATCACTTATTACTTATAGCTAGTGAAGTTTATCTGTTTATTCCACTCTAAAATAATTCGGTTTCGACAATTGACAACGTGTTATTAGTATTGATTTCAATATTATCGAGTGCAGAGTGACTATAAATGTATGAAACCTGCATTCAGTCAGGAAAGATACCTATTTGTGCGATGTCTTAAACACACACACACACACACACATAGTTAATCACCTTTGTATAACGACGTTTATCAAATTTTAGCAAATATTTATTTCGTTGTAAATCAATTATATTGATTTACGCGGAAAAAAGAAGGAATAACTCATCATTATTATGTTTTATATTGTTTTATAAAATGTATTTACTAACATAATACATAGTAATATACATATATGAATAAAATGAGTTGAATTATTCTTCAAATCAACAAAGGAAAATTTATACAATCCGGTACTCTATATCACAAGAAAGTTGACACTTCATGACAATACAACCAATGTCCTATATTACAATTTGACACTTCTGGGATTTGAAAAATTGATATAAATATAGTCGAATCTGTTAATACTACAATGTAATTTGGCAAAGTTAGGGTTGAAATCGATACCTACAAGCTCACCACTGCATGTGTTATTTCCGCCATTGCTTGGCATTTATTAAAAAATTATGTTTATATGTTTATATTGTTTTATGGGGTATATAAGTTTGAGTTCAATACAATCAATAAAAAATTAATTATAATAAAAATAAATCAATTAAATAATTTAAACAAAAAATATAATAATAATAGGTATCTTCAATAAATGTTTAATGTTGTTATAGCAAGAAATCTTGAGTCTTAAGAAATGAGTTAAACATATAAACATTCTTAAATTTATAAATATAAATATAGTAAGCTGTCTACATATTTAAGTAGCTACGAATATAGAGTTTTTTAGATCAATTTGTTTTTTAAAAGTAGGCACACAATACACAAATATTAATATTTTCTTTGTAATGGGTATTATAAGAGTGATAAACTCTATTAATAAATAGCAACCCTTTTTAAATCAAATAGCAATTATTCATACACGATACAAATAATATGCAATACACCGAAGTATCACAAACTCGTCGGTATAGTCTTTCGCGTGGTTATCGACGTCACGTTATGACAATAATATTGTACATAATTTTCTACTCAAAAAATGTATATGATATAATAATATATAATATATATAATAATTATATAAAATGTATATGATGAGGATGGCGTACCTAAACGACGTGTAAAGGTATTGAGTTATAGTGAGACGTCGGTGTACTGATGTGCAGTGGCCTTGAATTTAATTTTAAGCTGGGATGGTATGTGCGTATTGCCTGCACACATTATAAGTATAGTCTAATCACGAGATACTTCAATGATTATTAATTGTGCACGGTTACAAATCCGTAACCGCCGAGAGAGAAATCAAATAATATTATGTATCATAGTGGTCAGCGGTAACGGAGTGGCGGACGATAACGATAGGGACTTATTATTTATTGACGACACAGACTGTAAAAGATAACTGACTATGAAACAAAAATGTCAGTAACGTATAAGCGTTCAGTTTCAGACTCTTCAGCCAGCAATTGTTCTGGATGCGATGCAGATACGCGTAACATCGACGGTGATCGGACGCTTACATCATGGACCATTTATAGAATTAGAATTATATATAGATTAATTATAATTAATTATAATTATATATAAATTTATAGAATTTTATAGAATTTTATAATAAACTATGACATTTTAGAAACACGTTGAATAAAATAAAATTATTTTGATTATTATAATATTTAAGAATTAGTTTTCTCATATGGCTGTATTAGAATGATAAAAGTAATAGCTATTTTGATAAAATCAGTCATGAATATATGAATAATAAAGACACTATTTCGTACGACGTGTATAGTTGAATGCGATTTGCTTTAATCACCAAGCATTAAAATCCTTTTTAACTAACCTTTCTAATTAATTTAGAAAGACTAAGAATTAAGAATACGGAAAATTCTCGCGGGCCATAAAAATTCGAAGTACATAATATTTATTATAATATGCCGATTAGATTAGGTTACGTATTAAATTATCAGCTTTTTCTCTCCTTGTCTGCGGGCTGGATGCGGGCCGCGGGCCGCCATTTGGTGACCCCTGGACTAAGATATGATTGGTATACTTGTACACAGCTTTTCAAAATAAATAAATGCAAGTTCTGTAGTAAAACAGACAGACTATGTAATTCCAAATGCCATTCTACTTAATATTATTATTTATTATATAAATTAATATAGGTCATAATAAAAATAAAATTATGAATGATCAATATTATTAATGTTTGTTTGTATTCGAAGTTCAATTTTCAATGTGTACACTATACCTATATTGCCCGTAACATGTACATTGTACATACAACATTATAGGACCTATAGGTACGTTGTCCACCTCTTTACGCTTTACAGTTTAAGGATTCCCAGCGACTGATTACCCCACCAATTTCGTAGCACTTCACTCGTGTACTCTACGTCGTTTTCACCTACATTGTCATCGCTCACACCATCGTACACGTCTTAAATTCGTTTTTAGTATACGTCACAGTCGTAGCGCACAAATAAAACGGCATTTTTCCACAATGGGTCGCCCACGTGAATGTATTTTGAGACGACTAGTAATTGGATACTTTTATAATCTAGTGTTGTCTAAGTATAATATCGAAATGACAAGCAAATAGATGTGAGATGTCAAAGATTCAATTTAATATATTATATATTATAATACAAATACACTGGCAAGTGGCAATCATACTATGCCCATTGCACCTACCGAATTAATTAGTATATGGGCATGGCCGTTTTCGACCAAAAAGGTACCCCTTCCCTCTTCGACTAAAACAAAAAAATTGAAAATAACAATATTATTTATTATAACACGTGTCTTTAAGCCTTTATGTGTCACATATAATTTTTTTCAGTAAGTATTTGATAGAAAATGAAAAACTATAAAAAATGTAAGTTGTATAAAATGATGTAAAATAAAATATAGAAAATTATTAAAAGTACAAACTCAACTATATGTATAATATGTACAATTTGTATAATGCAGGGCTACAGTAAAATTATCTAGATTTCTGTTTTAAAAACATGTGCGCTTGAAGTTTAACGAAGCCTATAAGATGGGGTAAATCAGCTGTAACAGACAACGTCGTATAGACTGTAGAGTCGATGCCAGACGCTTATCCGGCGCCATCGAGATCTTCCCGTGTAGCATTGGGTTTTTCCAAGTATTGTCGAGTGCCACTGAATTTACCTTATACACTTGCGAGTTTCGATCATACTATTCGACGAGTACCGACTTCATCAACTACCAACGGAAAATTTACCAACTTAAATAAATAAATTACAATCCACTCAGACTTAACATAAGAGCTCGTCAGAAAATTATGTATAATATATTTATATAGGTTGTTAAAAAATAATAACCGGGCAAAATATTAAAACCAATATTTTTTATGATTGTTTTCATTTAGAAATTTTATTTTGTTGAAATTCATCCATTATTATATTTTTTAATATAAATTAGTAAATTTCTTTAATTTTGACTTTTCGAGAATGTTATTTTTATGAATTTTGTAGTGTATTATATTAATATATGTTTCAGCTTGAAGCTCTTTTAAAATAAATATTAACAAAATGAAAAATGTTAGACCTTATACTAATAATTCGATCAATCAACAAACGGATAGAAAAGGCACACCAATAATATAATATAAAACAATATAGTATATGATCGTAGATAATTAATATAATGTATATTAATATATTAAATCGGAAACACTGGTATAGTGGTATCCACAAACAAACACAGCGTACAGTCTCTTCCAGTTAAAACTGTTACTAGTTATAGAGTCTAAATTAATTATTGATTAAAAATATAATACAAATTTACACCGGCATTATTATAGGTACCTGTCTGATAATCTATATTATTATAATAAACGCGCTGTCCGTCATGTCTGTATCCGGTCGTCGGCGATCCCACAAACTCGAAAGATAATCGGAAATCGCCGGATCGGGCACGCGCTGCAAACATTATTATTCAAAGTCACACTCAACCGTATTCAGCCATAATATTCACCATCGCCATCATAAATATAGCGGAGACGCGTTTTAGCCTTTATTGGTACATCGGCACTATCGTTGTCGTCAGCACTTTGCGCTATGGCAATACCACGGTATCGCTTGATACCGTTATTCTATTTCAAACGATCGAAGTCGACGAGCCTCAAGATCATTTTGCATCAGCCATGTAACTGATGGCTGGAGAGCATGTTCGTCAATAATAACCATTAAGCACGATATATATTATTATTATTATATGTAATTACCATAATATTATATCAAATGATGTTACAAATCTGCAACCATACACAAATTATTGAAGTATCTCATGATTGTACTGGGACATGACATATTTAATAATACGTACGAATCATCGTTTGGCCCATCTCAATTACAAAAAATATAATACCCAATAAGGCCATATGCGACTGCACTCGCGCATGCGTTTTCCTGTAACTCATCATTTTCTCAACCTTTTTCACTGAAGTTGACATTTATTCTTTACAAAATATCAGACTCCCTTTATCCACTATATCTATATGTGCGTGTCTATGTGTGTTTGCGTATATTTTACGCCGTATAAAATGAAGTTTATCGAAGAAATAAAAAAAAATATAAAAAAATACATGAAATATTATTCTCACATATAAATTATTTGCGTACCTTAACGTAAAAAAAAACTTAACCACCATAGGGTGTGACCATATGATGAATGAATGAATGATTGAATGTGAGTGATAACAAAATTAATGTTGATTTGTTAAGTTTTTTATAAATCATTAATTAATCTATCAATATTTTTAATTTATAAAAACGGGCCAAGTATACAAGTAAATACTATCCAATATTATTTTTATTTTATATTTTTGTAAAACCATTAGATAAATATTTTAAACATAAATAATTATACAAATATTTTGACCGAAAAACCATTCAAAAAACCTATTTTAAATTAGGTAGGTACATAACATTTTTCAAAAAAAATATTAACTAAATAATTTATGGTAAAATGAGATAGAGTTAGGTTGGAAAACAAAAATTAGTAGGTATCGTCAAAGTACACTCCTTACTTAGTACAACGTTTGAAAAAATTGGGCTTAGGTATACTTAAATATTCCAAAAATTAAAATTTGAATGAATAAATTATTAAATGAATGAATATGAGCTTGATTGCCATGATTGATTAATTACACATTTACACTGTAAATGTAAAATTAGGTAATTTTTTTTTTTGCGTCTTTTAGAATTTTAAGAAAAGTAACACCATGAAATGTCTAGTTTCTACTGCTAAAATATTACGACAAATGGTATACACGACTTCGATGAGTAATACAAAGCGGATCAAAATGATGATTGAATAAAAATATTTTGCATTACCTAGTAATCAAAGATTTTTATTCAGACAAAAAGACTAATAAGATATTTATTATAGGTAACTTGATTCATTTCCCATATCATTATTTTAATCAATCATAGTAAAGTTAAATCGAAAATAAAGTGTTTGCCAGATGCGTTTTATTTTTACAGTATTTTATTTTAGTTTTATTATTGAAAACAATGTTAAGAGTGACATCGAAACTTGAAGCGTATAAACTATAAAATTGTTTTGCGAAAATCTTACACATATGTAATATCAACGTGGGTAATCACAAATTTTTCGCTATAGCAACTAGAAACACAACAAGGTTAGTATTAAGTTTATAATACACTAATAATATACTGGTACTATAATATATTGTGTAAATAAGAGAATATTCGCTTAGGTTATACGTACCGTTTTCCATTCACCATTGTAACAGCCGATAACGAGCACTTATAATAATCAACTATCGCTATCCGGTTGTTTGACTGCTGTATAATCAACTACTAAGAGGTGCAAAATGTATGAAAATAAACCTAATGAGTAATGACGATCTATATACACATAAAAATGATTAAAAGCGAAATAAATAGTAATTACAAAAAATGTAATTATTAGATGTACCTACTTGCTACTAGCTGTTTATTGCGAAGTGCGACATATTATGTACCTAGAAATATTAAAAATAAGGCTAAGCTATTACATAGGACAAGAATATAAGATAAAAAAAAGAAATCAAATATTTTTCAATAGTCTGTTAGGTTGATGTACTAAATTTTAAAATAAACAAATTATTAACAATGATAAATAATAAATTATTAATGATTTAAAAAAAAATAAATTAAAAAATTGTTCACATCCTTTTAATCTAGACTGTTATGGATTTAGTTTAATCATTACATGTGACTTGATTTAAAGGCATAATAAGCTAAGAGTTACCTATTAAAAATTAAAAATGTTTTTATATTCAAAATATCTTCATTTTTATCAAGTACTGAACAAAATTTAATTGATGCTATTAATGCTATATATTACTTATATAAATAGGTAGACATTTTTTTAAGGAGTCTTTAAGTATATTAATCGTTGCGCTCTGACTCTGAGAGTTTTTAGTTAATTTAATGGAAACATTATATTTTTAGTGACTATAAACTATAATATTATGAAATAATCAATATTGCTGTTTAAAATAAAACATTGAATAAACTCAATAAAATGTCTATAAAATCATTGTATTAAAAATATGTATTTGTAATAATATACACTGTGTATATCACGTCATAGAATTATCTCAATTCTAATATATATTATTATATTATTATATATTACAAAATATATCGATTATCACACTTGTGTATAGGATTTTATGTGGGACGTGGGTTATATACTTATATGTTGTAACACAATATACAAATAATAATAAGCTTCACTTAGGTAAACATATTTGATTTACTAAATATATAGTTTATAGGTGCTTTATAGATACATAATATTATGTAATTTTCGATTTACAATATGCGCATTATATATTATAACCATTAAGTATTTATAGTATTATATAGTATATATAGTTATAAGTATTTAAGTATTATTCGTACAAAGAGCCTATAAAATATTTAAACTAGATATTTATTTTCGAGCGTTCACAGCTAAGGGTGAAATGTCAAATACATTATACTGTATATAAATAAGTAAATCTATGAAAAAATATCAATTACAAAAATAATAAAACAATAACTGGACTTCAGTATGTAAAATATTAATAAGCCAACTAAATCGTCACATTAGATAATATTTAAATAATAGGTACTCGGAAAATATAATACACAATAATATTTATATTAAAATAAACCCATGCTCAAAAATAATGCATGCAATTAATATTCACCATGTCAACTATCATTATTCATTTGTGACATTGGGATATAAACATATTCATAAGTATAATAAACTAATATTTCAAAGTAATATATATTAAATAAAGTTTATTAACTTTCGTCGTATAAACGTATAGTCATTTAACTTAAAATAATAATGTTTATAAGAAATAGAAAATTAAATGTTGAAAAAATAAGATACAGCTAGTTTTCTTATACTTTGTTTACTTACTGATTTTATGATAACAAATTTCAACAAACCCACGCAATAAAATCGTTAGAAATATGTAATGGTAAATGGAATAAAGTTATCTTAAAGTATGTATTTATGAACATAGAAAATCAATATGAGGAGTATTAAAAACTGTGTTTAAAAATATTTTTCACTTGTGAACCTATAATAAAACTTGTAGGTATACCTATATGGAGAAAAATTTAAAATTAATACAATTATTACGACATATCTTCTTAATAAATTATTATTTTTATCAAATCAACTAAAAAAATATGTTTAAACAAATTATATTATTTTGTAATATATACAAAATAAAATAATAAGATAATAATATGATTTTTATTCAAGTGTCCAAGTGTCCATTTTTAAATTATTTTTTTTTTTTAAGAGATGCAGTTTCCGAATTTATTTAAAAAAATAAGTTGATACCAAACATATCATCTATACAATTATACCTATTATTTGACATTTTTTTTAAAAAGGTTCTTTTAAAAATTGCTTTTTATCAGGGATAACAAATGAATTTTTATGATGATAAGTGTTATTATTATTATTAATTATTATTCTACAATTCTACATTTCATATTACCATTATCTGATGATAAAATTCAAACTTTTAATAAATACTCGTACTTGGGTGTTGACACCCGATATTGATATTGAAGTACACGAGATTTAAGATAAATATTTTTCAAATAAACAAAAATGTTAAATTATTAATAGTGATCTATTATAATTACACCTAGCAATCTAAGTAGGTACATACAAAATAAATTAACCATATATTTGTATAATATGTCGATCTAATTTAATAAATTCCTCGAAAGAAGAATGGAAATAATAAATAAATAGTTTCATTTTATTTGTACAGCTTTTGTTTCCAAAACATTAATACATATTTTATGAATATAATATTATTTTATGTGATTATTTCCTCATTTTAATTCAAATTTACTTTGGTTACAGTGTCTTGACTTAAATCCCGACCGCCACTGACTTACTGCCCATTGTAGTTTCCATTTCTCTCGTCACTCACCTTTTATGCGTAAATCCATAAGAACTTACTAACTGTGACGTCATTTTTTTTCATTTTATTTATGTATTACCAACAGCTTTCTCACAATTGCTTTATGCTTTTTCTCGTTATAACATTCTTTATGGTTATACTTTCCTGTCATTAACACATTAACTTTTCCTTAAATACCGTTTACTTTCTGTTTGGTATATCCTTAATATGATCAAGTTTCCTATATTTATTGTATTATGCATAAATAATACATTAATATGTAACTATGTGTGAAAGCATGTATATTTAGGAGAGACAGTTTTCGCAACAGATTTTTTTTTTTAATTTGTAGATCCTAGATAGGATAATGTCAAATAAGTGGGTAAGTGGGTACCGCTCTGCTGTACATTAGGTGCCGTATGGATCATTATTATATATTATAATCATTATAAATTTGAATCCAATGATAGATATCATTGTATACGAAAAACGATTCTGAACGAAGATGATTTGTCAGCCTAGGATATAATTTCGAATGGTTGGTGAAAAAGGTGGTTTATGTTTTAATGCCCTGAATATACCAAAATTCAAGTTCTTTTATAATTATTATAAGCTTAACTTATGAAAAACCTTGTATTAAATTTTCAACTCATAGCTACTTATACAAAACATTTTATGAATTATACCTAAAAAATAATTTACAAATATTCAGGAATTTGACGAATTTTTGTCAATATTTGAACTTCAAATGCTAATAAAAAAAAATTGTGCCTATGTATACTTATAACTTTTTAATTACTATAAGAATAACTTATTAGGAACTTT
>VUJU01001487.1:0-56110 GCA_009835225.1 Aphis craccivora | reverse complement strand
TATTATTTATTATTAAAATTATTTTTGTTTAACTAAATAAAACTATATATTAAAAAATAATACTTTTCGTAAAACTTTTTTTTTTGACGAATTTCCTATTTTAAACTTCTCTACTAATGGAAACTGCATGTGTTACATTAAAATGTAACTTTCAACAAGAAAAATGCAAATATACTTATAAAAAAAATACAAAAATGAATAAAATGCACCAAAAATACTAAAAAATGACCGTAAAGCATAAAATTCCCTAAAAATGCAAAAAATGCAAAATAAAAATTGTACCATTAAATTCTATACTTCGTGAATCAAATTTCTGTATAGACGAGCATTAAATGTGAGCATTAGAAAAAAAGATGCAAATGCATCTAGTTCCGGGCCCTAGTTATTATGATTTTAAGATTTAAATATTTAATCGAATAAAATGTCCTGTTCATTTTAAAAAATGAATCTATCTCTAGCACTTGTTTAGTCAACATAACATGTTATTTTCATGTACCCTATCACAAGGTTTTATATAATATGTTTGTACATTTGTTTGCATAAAATGCAAATTTGATTTGTGTCCACATTTGGTGAAATTGAATTTACACTGTGAAATTCCGAGATTTGGGTATTTCTATGAATAAAATATAATGACCCAAACTGAGTTTAAAAAAAAAATCCAACAAAAAAATAGGAATTCCCAAATCAGAACTTCTTTAATGTCTCTTAAACATGACCGTAAATATTTTGATCATTATTATCACGTCTTCAATCCATTATATAAATTATTATTTTTTATGTCATATTATAGTATAAATAATATTTATGTCTCATCCAACTATATTTATTAACTTATTATAATCAAAACAACCTTTTTTTTTTAAAAAAGTCATTTGTAACTAGCACCGATAAAGTTCTTTTGGGAGACATTATGGATTATATAATGGATGCACATATAATTGAATGGCGAAAAAGTATAAAGTTTTAAGTTAAAGCTAAAACCATGTCCGGTTTATCCAGTATTGTCCCACTTTGGTAGTTCGTTCATAAGTAAAAGTTTTAATCAGTTCTATAGGACGGCTAAGTTCATGCAAATGTGAGTTTTACTTTTCAGTTAACAACCAAATTTAACCTTATCCTCAAAGTAATCACCAATATACAGAATGATTAAATATTATCACAAATTACTATTAAGTAGGTACATATGTTTTGGTTTTGAATAAAATTATTGTTTTAATACCATTACTGGCATTACTAAATTATATTCTTGTTTGGGTTTATAAAAACCAAACAGAATTAAAATTCTATAATAATTAATCTTTATGTTAGTGCTCAAACAATTATTCTCTCTAATAATATGTATATTTTATCTGTAATAAACTATATAGAATACCTATTCAAATGTTAATAAAATACGTTTGAATAAGTATTTGATTTTAAGAAATAATAACTTTTATAAAATTTATGGATCTCATATTGTAATTCATTACCCATATCTATTTCTATACACTATTGTACCTATTATGCAGTGTATTTTTAATATATTTAACTGATTTGAAATATTAATTAATTAAACTGCAATAATAATTACTCATCTTCTAAGAAGTTTTAATTTATATTTTTTTAACAAATTCGTATAACGGTTTTATAGTGTTATTAACAACTTTTTAACGATGTGAGAATTACTATTAAATTTAATATTTTTTCTTAGAGCATCTTGTATAATTCATATGATTTAACCTTAATAACGATAAAAACCCACTCTGTTAAAAAAAGAAAATTAAATAAACTTTTAGACACATAAATTATGATAATCGAGTTCGGAGGATTCGCAAAATTTAATGATCCGAATCAAGTGGTGGTTGGCAATTGTTTATTTTTGCTTTTAAAAAAAGTCTTGCTTCAGACACTGTAAGTCATTTACCTTTTAATCTATTAAACGCGTTATAATATTAGTACATGTTTTTAGATTTTGTTTTAAACATAATAGTGTGGTTCACTGCGATTGCGACGTTATACTGTAGTATATGCGTGCTTCTTTGTGGTATTAAATGATTCGTCGAGCTATACCAGATACGGTGTATCCTCTGGAACGTATTTTGTATATTCGCCAAGCCATAAATTCCACTCTTATCGAAAATCGCAAATATTTCGTAAGTATAGCTGCAAATTTAACTGCGCGTGTTTTGCGGTAAAAAAAAACCCTTTTCAACGCATATAGTCGTGGTTTATACACATCGTGCGACGGTCGCGTGTCTCGTTTCTGTCTGCTTATTTCCTGACAACAATCATAATATCAACGGACGCAAAGTCATATTGACTTATGTTTATACCTATATTATACGTGTAGCGTACGGAGAGATCGACGAAAAGTAGTTGTACGGTCGTGGGTAACGCGGGCCGTTGGTTAAACATTAATTCGAAACCAGATTTAGAGCGGCTTACAATAAATTACGACGATGTCAGAAACTTTTGAGCCTGGCGAAACGGCCCGGAACTTTGGATATGCTTTACTTATCTGGATCTGTGCAGGAAAACTTGCGTGTGCGGCGGCAAAAATAGAAGAGCACGAAAAAGATGAAGAAGTTCGTAGTCGGTATAGGAATCTACCCCGTGAAAACCGGAAATCAGCTGACCCCATTCTTCTGTAATATTATTTATTATGTACTATGCATCAGCGTACCGGGTATGTCGCACGAAGTTATATATAATATAGTTCTTTCAGCTGATAAAGTACACGGGTTTTAATGCGAAAACTTCTTTCGTCGGCTCGAATAGACGGACTGTCGTTATCGAGTCCAGTCACAGCAGTGTCCGTCTACTGTGGTCGTGTACTCGCATTATTCCACATTATATATTGTTTAGTAAGACGACAGACTTTATTGGACAACTTTAACGCAATATTGGCAAATTATATTGTCGTTTGTTTATACTAACAACTACGATACTGATAATAATATAAGAGAATACGTGTTTATTTAAGAAGGCTCGTACACGATCGATTTCTTTCATTTTTTTTTTTTTATACAAATAAATATGTTTATACATTCATTCCAATCTGACAATCTGACACGCCGTATATTATACTTTATGTGTACTACGTACGATAAAGCGGTCGGTCGGTTAGTATTATAATATTCTCACGGTATTAAACTGAGAAAACACGAAACACAAGATTTTTTGTTATTATTCGTATGACTAAAAATTACGTTTAGTTTAATTTTCGGCGTAAAACCCGCGTGTGTTTATAAAATCGAGAGATATTGTACAATAAAAATAAATTTAGAGTAAAACAAAATAAATCCAACAAATTTAGTATAGTTTTTATTCTTGTTAGTATTATTAATTTAATTATTATTATTTGTATGAATTATACTACCTATAATATTTAAAAGTAAAATGTATTTTAATAAGAACAAAAATTATTTAAAAAGTTAGTTATTATTAGTTATCTGAATTCGGTATAATATTACAGGTATATTTTGTATAATAAATTAAACATGTAATTTTGAGCTATTTATAATTTATACAAGTTGGTTTCTAAACGTACATATTATAAAACAATACATTTCATGTGTTTATTTTGTTAATCACAATGAATACATATTGACGTTTCATCTTGTTTATCTATATTTAATTATGTTTCAATTTTCTATCATGTAATTATAAAAAATCATGATATACTATTTTTTAATAAACTTGAAATCTATATTTTAAACACAATAAGTAAATAGTGGCTTAGTACGTAGTAATAATAATAATAATAATAAATGTATATAAATAAATAAAATATACTAGGGAAGCTATCGTTAGAAACCTTTGAGATAGAATTGATTTATTCATTACACATTAACACTGGCTAATTTAGGATTCCACAGTACCTGTGAATTTTAAAGTAACATAGAGGGTTATTAGAAGTTAGGAAGAGTGTATGTCAATAGATGAGAGATTAGAGGGTTAAGGATAGTGTTGGAATATAAATAAAACCTTTTTTTTTTATCATATTTTATTTAGTATAAATTTTAATTTTTTGTGTAAAGACTAATTAATTTCATATCAGTGGGCCTAGATAATTAGGGAGTTAAAGAGTGGTAGACTGAAAGACTTTAATGGTGCAGGTTCGGAATAGTTTAGTGCCTCTAGGATTGTAATTGGGTCGGTAGAATACATATCCAAAGTTGGTCTTATACATATAAATATTAATGCACAAATTGCGCAGTAGAGATTTGTAAAGTCTGGATTGATGGTTTGGATCCAAATATACATAGGATGGAACTGCGGTAAAAACAATTATTAGGTATTTTTCGTTTGGACTCCAGGTGAGGATCTTAAGTTAATTGTTTGTTTAGTTTCATTCACAGATATTTTACTTATAAAACATAATAAATATTTATACTTTTTGAAGTTGTATTGAAGAGAAATTATTTTTTAGAAATATTTACATGAAAAAAATAATCAGAGCTTTTTGAACGGCCGTACTTCTGTACTAACCTTTTTGTCGTTGAAAATATATTTTTATCGTGTTTTTAGTATTATTTCGGAGAGGTTCATCAAATTCGAAATTTCTTTTACTGAAAATTTTAATGAATTTAATTTATTGTGTTTTAAGATCACCTGTACCCATTTCAAAAATATTATTAAAAACACCACTTGATTCTCTAAGTGTACGACTCGACGAAACGGAGTTTGTTTTATTTTTAACGTTTTTAGTGCTCACAGTAGTTAAGTTAACATTATTTATATTTCTGTTCATTATGTGTTATCGTTTCCAAAACTTTGGTTGAATTATAATTATTACTGTTGACTGCCACCAGCTATGCCGGGTACACGAACAATCAGAAAAATTCTTTCTGTTACCGTTAAAAATCAATTTTAACTGCCGATTTTTCAATATTTGTGCTTAAGAAGTTATAATACCTCGCTTTTGAATGATTATTATTATTTTTTTTTTTTTTTTCATATAAAACTATTTACATTGATAATTCAACCATATTATGTATGTGTAATGTGTATGATGGTTAACAGTAAATTAATGATAATATTCTTAAATCGTGGTCAGTATAGTGAATGACGTTATTTTAACTTCATTAATATGACATGTATACTATATTTATTAATTTAATAAAATATAAACACAGGTATATTAAGTTCTTTCTTTTTTATAATCTGTATAGTTTACTATTTATAAAATTATAAAAATCCCATGGTAATCTTTTAACAAATAAACAAACTTTATTATAATTCACTGTACTCATCATTACTAGTTATAAGTCTTGTCTTATCTATACATTTATATTTTCTAATGATGAACTAAATAAAGAAAATATGTTCTTATATAAGTTTTAAAATCTTTAATACATTTTAATATTAAGGTGTATGTAATGGGTTATACTTGAATGTTTAGTAATCAATTTATTTTGTGGTAAATTTAAAACGAACAGCAAGACTTGTTTGCATTTATTTCCATAATTAGTAGTTTTAGATTTGTTAGTGAATACTAATTTTTAATGCATATATTAAAGTTTTTAATTTTTAGAACTATGTTATTTGGGATTCAAAAATGCAATTTAAATATAATTATTAATTTAAAACATATGCTATTTAAAAAATCTACAAAATATTATAACTTGATTATTAATAATAATATTGTTTTTACTTACAAATTATCGATACCTATTCATCTTACATTATACTTCCTTATTATCTTAATTACCACGAGTACCACTTATATGCTTAATAATTTAAAGTTTTAAAACAAAGCTTTTTAAACATATCAATTTCGTTTTCTAACCATTAAGATTTACATATTAGATTTTGTATTAATAAAAATGAATATCGTTTTTACTACTACTTATATAAATCTACAAATTATATTATATTTTAAAAGCATTTTTTAAAGCTTGTTTAGTAATAGAAAATTATACAAACATTATTGAATTGTCTCGCTGCTAAAAACTTCCAATATGACTCTAATATTCAAATAGCATTCACTTTCGTTAATTGGCTAAATCGAGGCGACTTTCTGTACTCACTTAATGACATGTAAATTGACTAAAGCAGACGAAGCATCACGTTTCTGTCTTTATAGAAATTACTTTGCTCGCAGATGTCTAACTGAAACAAGCTTCTTCTTATTTGTATATTATGAGTGTGTAGTGTGTACGTATGTGTGTGTACCTACATATGTGTAATTCGCGATGCGAAATGCGTTTTCCTAGTTCTATGTTAACTCAATTTTTCTGATTTATATACTATTTAATTTCATTATTTTCAATACTCTACAATTTACTAATTTACAATTAGCTATTCTCGTTTTAATGAAAATTCAGTTAAATAAAATTAAAGGTATTTTCAATTATGTTCACTATAAAGAGTATTTATTAAATTATAACAGTTAAATAGTTTCTATATTAAATAACCGTTCCAGAATTTCTAGTTTCAAAATAAATAAGTATTTATTCTAATTTATCATAAAAAAGGTTTTGACACATAGTCTAAGGAATTAATATTAGTACAGTATATGTTTTACAAAATTAAAATAAACTAGTAAGTATATTATTTAGGTTTAATTGCTTAAGCATGTACATTTGTTTAGTTATCGTAAATAATTAACATCAAAACTGTTTCTTAAAGTTATCAATAATTTTAACTGTTAGTGTGCAAGGAGAAGTATACTATTAAACAAATTATATTCGATAATTGTTTTGGAAAATTATTATATTATGTTATGAAAGACTTATTGTTCAATATATATAGAAAATTAGGTTTAAAATATCTCCAATTTAGGTATTTTTATACCGAAGTGTCTTGTATTCATAAATTAATTAATTCAAATAGACGGTGATAAGTTACTCAAGCTAGTATACAAAATTAATAATTCCTTATTATTTCGAGAGATCAACTATCCCTCACATAGTAGTACCAAATAAATATATTTACTTTAGAAATTTCCCTATGCACATCTTTCTCCTTCGCTAATAAAAATAATAGATTATAATTTTTTTTCTTTTTATTACATACATGACGTAATTAGTTTGTAAATTTAACCTTAAGCTTTTTTTGTTGTATTACATGTCATTTTGGATAATTTATTATAAGTTTTTATATTTACGTATATGTATATGTCGTAGGCATATATATAATAATATACTCTGAACCCTATGGAATGGTAACAAAATAAATATTTTTAATATATAATCTCTCGATTCTATACACTAAAAATTAGAAAAAAATTAATTACCATCAAACAATAAATCAATGTAGGTAATACTGTAATAATTTTCTAATTAACTTCGTAGTTATGTTGCTATTTTAAATGCGAACACCATATAGTTTTTTTTAATAATTAAAATATTTGTGTTAATATTTTAATAAAATGTATTATGAATTATGATAAAAACATATTTTATATTAGGTCAACGTGAAAAAGGGTACACAATTTATTCATCGCTAGTCTACAGGGATGCTTAACCCTTTATATATCTTTATTTTTTTTCGAAAGGTGAAACTTTTTAAATGTATTTT
This sequence comes from Aphis craccivora, assembly GCA_009835225.1. Taxonomy (NCBI): domain Eukaryota; kingdom Metazoa; phylum Arthropoda; class Insecta; order Hemiptera; family Aphididae; genus Aphis; species Aphis craccivora. The sequence goes on along the minus strand of VUJU01001487.1, from coordinate 48,604 downwards.
TTGTTCAACTAGTTATTTCCAGATAATAATATTTACTCAAAATAACAGTACCTATTTATAGGTTTTAAGTCTAAAAAGCTTTTTTTTCTACCCTGTCACTCGAGATTTACAGAACTTTATATGAAATAGTACCTCTTTCAGTGTTATTATAGTACTAAAAAGAAACTGATATTATACTTGAATAAAAATGAATTAACCGAAAATAACTGGATGTTCCGTAATTTATTCTTCCTATATGATTTATGGACAGCCATTATCTATGATAAAAATTGCATCATTTTTGTTTGAAACAAATTTGAACTTCGATTGGAATATTTTTTTTTCGAACACTTATTAAATTCTACTTTACCTATTATTTATTTATGTGTATAAATATATATGTTTGCGTGTTTGGTCGCGTGTGCAATGGTTTCTGCATTCTATATAAGTACTGTGTTTAATTGACAGAGGGTCAAGTACGAAATTATGACCCCGAGACCTCTTATTTTTCAAGTTCTTATACAACTTGAGGAACATCGTTTAAACAATACAAATTAAGACTTAAATTATTTTATATTAAAATATACTTTTAAACTAATATTACAATATTTGAAACTGCGATTATTTAGTTTATTTAATGAAATAAAATAAGGTAAAATAATAATAATTAATTATTGTGAGTTTGAACACTGATTGATTCACTGATGATAAATGTAGAGAATCGTAAATTATCTGGCAAGCTAAGTATACTTATTGCCAACAACCCGCTCTATTTCATATTATATATTACGTGTATTATGTTCTTTTAATTTATCAGGCGTTTAATGTTTTTTACATACAAATTGAATCATCATAAAATTGATAAGGGTTTCAATAGAAAATATTGTAGTAGTATAATACATAACCATCATAATACCAACTAGATGACATTTTTTGTACTCGAAAGTTAAATAATACATTTTATTTAATAAATAAATAATATTGAAAACATAAATATTCTCATAAGTGATGGTTGTCGAAGAAATAATGCTCATACCCATACATTCATCAACCTTCATAGTTGAAATGATTTTACCATATTTTAATTATAAAAAAAAAAAAAAAAATAGATATAGTAGATTTCCTGATAATTTTTAAAAATGGATTTTATTATTTATCAGTATCCGTATAAGTTAAGATAATGGAAACAAACTTTCGGTATTCGACTGAGCAAACATAGGTTAGGAACATTAGTAAACAATTTTCCGCATACATGACTTCAAAAAAAAATTTCAAAACTTATTATTAATATAGGTACATAAAACTATGTGTTTGCACGGACTACATCATAAAAATTATTGTACACCAACTAATGACAATATATTATACACAGTTCTCGGTCTTGTATTCGCGATAAATATACTCATACGAGTACCTATATAAAATACAAATTTCGGTTTCGTTGCGATGTTTATTTAGGAATTAGATTTATCTAACCGTGCAACAGAAATATAGTCTGCTTACCAATTATCATATTATTATTTTTATAATCTAATGGAAGTTGTTTTCGTACACATCCGTTCGTTACGGGTGACGGCTAACGCCGACAATAATAATTATTATGTTATTATGACATCGCGTATTATTGTTATGGTGGAATAATATTTGAAAATAAGAAAACCAAAATAAATAAATAGGTATAAATAAAATCCTAACCGCTTCCACAAAACGAATCACACGACTCCAAGAATTCCGCTGCATTTCCGCGTATATACAATGTCTCGACTTGTCCCTGCAATAGTCATAGTGACAACAATTGACTTATGGGGTGCTACAGTGGGTGTACGCCATATCTAACCCATCAAACTCCTTGTTTATAAATTACACGGCTTGCGTGATTACCGCCGCCGCCGGCCGACGACGACGAGCGTGTATAATGCGTGCGCGTCCGTGCGGTAACGCTATACTATATTATATTATTATATTATAATACGCACACGATTTCCGTTTATAACACACCTCCTCCGTCGTGTCCGCGTTCGCGTGTGTGCGTATCGGTGTGTTAATGTGCGTAAGTGTGCGTGTGAAATAATATGACGTATATCAATCGATTTGGCAGACAAAAAGCTATTGTATGCTCGTACTATATAATTATATATAACGTACATATAACTATGTGTGTATTATTTTCTGTATACACATCGATAGGTATTACTGATAAATTAACAGTGATAATATACCACTGAAATGGGCGCGTATATGTGTGGTGTATCCATATTATAATGCTATACCGATACAACTTATTATAATATAGTGTTAGGGCGGCTTTAGTTGCGTAATTACCAGTTGGGGGGAGAGGTAATTTGGATGTCATATCCCCTCCCATAATGACTTTTTTTTTTATATATATAAAAACTGGCACATTACATTTATGATGAATTTATTAAACGCCACAATAGTGTATTTTATGGTAATAATACAAAAACAAAAAACCCGAACCCTTAATGCCACCACCGCATGTACACAACTATACAAGATGATATTCTATTACTTGGTAATAAACACTACTACACAAATAAATTATAATATATTAATATATTCTATATAATATTATTATTATGTATATTAGTGCAAAAAAAAACACTCAGTGGTTGAATATTATTTTATTGTGGAGCGACGCGACGATGCACATCAACAAAATGTTGTAGTATGTTTAAAATGTATAACTTATTTACTACAATTTTTTTCCCAATTAGGGAAGGGATTAATAAATTTTAAAAATGTTTATCTCCCATCACTTTTAAATCATTACCGAATTACACCACTGTGAGTTTGTGACTTACGAGTGTGAATCTAAAAAATCCTAAAATATTTTTTTTGTTCGAGTTTTTATGGGAGTAGATAAGTGCGTAATATAGATAAGCACTTTTAGGTAGATAAATAAGTTTTAAAATGTTTTCAATAGTGCACAATACGTGACGTACGATTAAATTGTTATACATGTGATTTAAAGGATATTTAAATATGACTTTAAAATGTTATAATACATTTATGTATGCATTTAACTTTAAACGGCGTGACTTTTTTTTCCTAATTCACAAAACTTAATACATCAAAATTCCTAACACCAAATAATATTATTTTCACTTAAGTTAATTATAAACATTAAAACATTTTTGAAATTCAAAATCGGTAGAACACGTAAATATAAGAATGTGATTTGGTTGTTCACGATATGCTCAAGATATTCTAGTTAAGGCATGAATTTAATTCTATTAACTCCATAAAATGTACATTATCAGTAATTGTTTACTACTCCCGTCAATATTGATAATTGTGATTAGGGTTGGTACTCCTAGTCAATTTCAAAAGGTTACGGGAACCGGGAACCGTTCCCGGGAGTATAATACATTAACACGTATATTCTTGTACAATGTTTTCTCTATACTAAGTTAATAATTTATAATATTAAACTACAATGATATTTTAAAACAAAGCTTTGTTTTATTAGACCCACTATAGTGTAGTCGTATGAAAAAATATTATTCTGTAAATCGAGTACCTATAATTGTAAATCATTCCAACACTATATTATTAAATTACTATTATTAATTTGTTAGATATTATATCGATACTCGTAAATCGAAAACATATAAGCCTTATATTATGTTTAAATTCTATGATGTGTGATGTTGCTATAACACTGCGTATCTGTATATCTACAGAATACTTCCTAAGTTTCTTGATTTTGTTCCTTATTTGACTTATTTGTTTTTCTTAGTAAAGCCCAGTATTTCTCTGTAAAGAAATTGGATTCTGTACTAAATCCGTTGTGATAAATGTCAAGTGGTTACGGTTACATGAATGTTTATATATTTTAACAATTATCATTGTCATCGACGAATTTCAAATGTTCGTCACGTTTTATCTTAATATTTTTTTCATTTACATCTAAAAGTTACGTACACGATTCATCTTACCTTTTTATATAATGGCGTTTATCAGGTAGTATCGCACTGCATATTTTGATATAATAGTAAGAGCTAAAAAAAAAAATAAAAATAACAAGTACCTATAGACATAATAGTTTATTATTAGTCTTCAGTAGGTATTTTAAATAGTTAAACATTATATAACATTTAGTCACATGTTTATTACTGTAATATAATAAGTGCGTGTTAAAAGTTCAAAATGTATATTTTTATATCCATATAGTAAAGTTAAATATTGTAAGTTATTATATTATATATTATAATTTGCATTATAACAGTTCAAAGAAAATCTACAGTGTACAAATACACAATATACAAACATAGTGTATAAATATTGTATATTATATTTTATAATAATTTTTTCATCTATTAAATTTAAATTTAAATTTAATTTATTTTTCATTTAATCAACTGTATTGAACATTGTTCAAATTATTTTAATATTTTACTGATTAATAATATATAATTGATACAATGATTGGCAATAATAATTGATTGTCTGGAATTGTTCGCTATTGATGTTTCTAGCTATCCTCAAACATTCTTTATAATTTCCGCCGACTTACGTTTCTAAGAAATAGGAAAAAAAACCATTAACTTTGTTTTAATTTCAGCTATTTAAAATATTTTATAATTTATTCATTAAATATTAATTGAAAAAAATAATAAATTATGCAACGAAAACACTTTAATATTATGTGTATTAAGTTTGGGCTGTAATTTGTACAGATAACAGTGGTTTAGTGTAACTAAAATAGTAGTCTATAGTCTTAAACCTTATCGTTTGTCAATGCAGCTCATATAACGTACGCTGTTGGTTTCGCGGATTGGTTCGTTGAGTTCTCAGATGGCCTACACGCTAAATCTGGTATCAGTAGAAATACAAGAGTACAGCGATATAAACACGCAGTCTCCGGCGATGAAACAACAACAAACAGTTATTAATTTCCCAGACCACGCTGTTTGCAGACCGTCACCGCCTCCGCCTTCAGTATCCAAACACTCCTGTGGAAATATATATATGTATATATCTATGTACTCAATAGGTATAACACGCATATCATATATACTCGAACGGCGGCTGTGGCAACGGTTTTATTCCCTCGGCATTCCGACTATTTACCAGAGACGATTATTTGTTGACGAGACTATATCGTCTGCTCCAACGTTTGCGATATAATTTATATATATGTAATATACCTATGTGTGTGTATTATATGTGTATGTATCATATTAACGTGTAAAAGATTTAATAATATTTGCTTGCGCGTTATTTGGTCTGCTGAGGAAGAGACCCTCATCCCTTATACTCTCTATAAATAACCATCAGAAATTAATCCATCGATTACTGCTCCTCGGCCGCTCGATTTATGCTGCAGGTGATGGTACTATAATTGTTATTGTATTCTGACTCATACAGAAAACAACGAAACTACACCAATGTGTACATAATACAGGGGGACCTGACCTTGACGTAAGCTATACCGGTCAACACTGATTCACGAGGTCGAAGAGTTCACTTGTTCGACACTAATGTTTTCCATATTAATTTTAAAATTATAGGAAATATGACCAAGAAACTTACAAAAATTACTGTCCTGATCTTGAAAATCATGACAAGCGTCGTACACGATATATGTATATATTTAGACTCGATGCGTGTAAATATAAATCATGTACACCAAGATATATATAATATATATCATCATTCATCATACTGCATTATTCAGGAAACAGTGCATTTTATTTTTATGAAGGAGAGTCAGAGAGATGTTGTAAGGGAGAGGATGTAAACAGTAAAAGTAACCTTAAATATCAACCACTGTTAGTTCGCTCCAATAATGCAATTGTATAGATATATATAATAATGCTAAACCAACGAAAAAAATGGTTTTTAATCAAAATGTGCGCTTAAAAAGCATGTTTTATCAATGGATGTTTTTCAAACATATAAATAAATGCATTGTATGTAAATTATTTAAAAATAAATGCTACATTTTGATGTTATTCAGTCACAGCACTAATATTACATTAAATCAAAAGCTTCATTAATTAATTAATAAAAAATATATTTTCACCTGCTTATTATTGTTATCTTATAAGAAAAATATTCTCAATCCAAATTATTACAAGCAGTTTTTCTCTTTTTCGTTTAAATTCTCATTAATCATCATCTACAGCCATTCAATTATACATGGTCGAGTTTTATTTGATTTGTTTTAATTCAAAATGAATTTTAAAGTCAGTAAGTGGACCTTTATCCTCTCTAAGCTTTCTCTTGAATGTAGTAATAGATAATGTATTGTGCTGTTATTTATTGTTAAAAGTTCATAGAGTAGTTTAATTGATGTTATATATCATTATTATTTCCTATTCTATCGTTGCTGAGGATAGTCATTAAAACCCATTATTGGCACTCCCTTGTTTAAGTACTCTCGAACCAATAACTAATTAAATATTTGCCGGTGTGAGTTTCGATTGTTTTAAAGTGGCCACTAAAAATATCTGTTATATGGTTATATAACAGTTTTTAAAATACTTGTATACAATCCTTTGTTAAAAATATATGATATAAATATTGTTTAAAACATCATACTATAATTTATATTATACTATCATTTTATTAAATTATCTTCACTTAAAAATTGTTAAAAATAATTATCAGGTGATTGGAATTCGACCAATCATCGACAAACTTACTATGTTTCCATCATTTAATTGTTTTAAATTCAATACTCAATACAATTTTGATGTTTAATATTATTTGTTTTTTTCAACTCAAGCATATTGTATAATTTTAATCAACAGTATTTAATTCAACCTTATATATTATTATGATTTTAATCAACATTAAAACTAATACATACACAAATAAAACTATACTTGTGACATTTTAATTGGTTTTTTTGTCATTTGGAGGGAGTCTTTAGTTCAAACATTTTACATTATACATCAAACATGTATTTTTTATCTTAATATATGATATTTCCATTATATTATTGATATTGTGTACGGATAATTATTTTTTATAATATTTGTGTATTGACGAACCAGTGAACTAAAATAATGTGTAACGTATATTAGTTATTCTGCATTATTATACCTACTTGTTTTCTTATAGTTAATATCATTTATCGAAGGTCAAGTGAATAAACGCCGAGTATATAATATCCTCTTGTATTTTTTGATTATATTAGTTTGCTAAATTATTTAGAATTGGTCTTTTTAGTGTTTTTAGGAATTATTTTTTATATTTAAGTGACAAAAAAAAAATATAATATAGTTTTCATTTCTTATCTATTTCGATTTCTGTAACAAAATACGTGTCTGCCAGATCAGTAAAGGTCATTCAAAAGACCGTCATCAATCATCGAGTTGTCTTAACAATTTGTGCCTTATTGCTGTCGACATTTCTTTGCCATTTATCTTGATGCTCAATTTTACCCTTCGATTAACACTAAACTGTTATACTATACATACAATCTCTGAATAAAATAATACATATTTTGTACTATCGATTATATTAATATAAATGTTATACTTACATTCGAATAAAACCGATAATTACGTATACCTAATATATGTGTAAGAATGTGAGTTTTTTATTTTTTTATTGTAAACTAACCAGTATTTCTGAATGTTTTTTTATTTGTAACCCCCCTAAGTGTATCTTAAATTATAACGAAACGGAAAGATGAAAATTTAATATAAATGCATGTATTCATATGATGTACCTATAACTAACGTGACTATATTATTATTTCCCGCTTTTGACGGGACGGTCGCACTTTTAAGCCAAATGTCCCATCATCTAAAGAACGCAAAATACTCCATTTTGAAAAATAATGACGGTCTATACATATTGCATTCTATCAGAAAAGAGCACGTATTTAATTTCGCAAAAGAAAACAACGCTGGTATATGATTATACATTTATACAGTTTCTAATAATTAATACATTTATTTAAAATAATTTGTTTTATTCTATTTGATGTTTTTTCTACAGTTATTATACTTTTTTAATTTTACACAAACAAATATAAAAAAAAATAATGTTTTCCCTATTAAAATTCACAGACGTTTCGCTCTGAGAGCAAAAAATATGGTCTGGTTATGTATAGCCGCGGGTATATAGAATGATATAAACGTGACACAGTCCAAACTCTAGACATATTGTGTAATACTGCAGTATACATCAGAGAAATTAGTCGCTTTGACCATGTTAATGTACTATAATAATACAGAAATATTATGTCTACAATTCACAGTTAAACATTTGACTTGTTGAAAACTGTAAATACCTATAATAATATGATACATTGTATTATGAAAAATCCCTTTAAATCGTTGTTCATCGTTTTGATCAATGTACCATATTATTTGCGATCTGAACCATTTGCGAAATCGGTTAATTTCTCGTATGTACATAATACTCAGTGATTGATTTTGAACAGCGTCACACACTCACACCCTTGGGTGGTGAATGATGCCGGAAATGTTCATCTGTATACGTCGTCGTCGTCGTAGTCGTTGTCGTGTATGCACATATATTATTACACAGTGTATATTATTCAACGACTTGTTTTCACTATGGACGCCAGTTGGACGGACGGCCGGTCAGTTATGTTTGATCCTCGCACGTTACAAAGAGAGAGGAAACCTTTTGTTAATGGAATTACTAAGTAACCGTCATCCCTCCCGCGTGTGTATAGCATATAGAGAAACATTGCAGTCGGTTTCCCGCTGCTGTCCATTTGTACAGTAAACATTCATTGCAGCCGCCTACCACCGTGTAAAATGGTCTTCGTTTTATCATTTCCGTTGTGTGTTGACGGTTGTCGGCGACGGGCAAACAGTACCTTTTCAATGAGAGTAGAGCATGGTCATATGTGTTTGGGGTGTGTCGTGTATGTGTGAGAAGTGGATGTTCTTAATGTTTGTCAGAAGTCATCAGGTGAAGGCTGCGTAGTGTCAACTCCGTTACGCTAAATCCTTTTGCTTATAATTAAATCTGACACTATTATCTGTGTGTATGTGTATATATGTATAAATGTATATAAATTTATTTATATATACCCTAATATACACCCCTGAGGAGTGAGTTCGTGGAAATCAATTTTCAGACACGCCCCATTTGCATCACAATAATGAAATTAACACTAAATCCACTCGCGATAAATGTTAAACAATAATGCGTAGTCCCGAGATAGATAAACAAAATATCGTACACAAGTTTAATGGACCGACTTCTGATATACGATTTATGAAGATTATCTCAAGCGCAACTGTTTACAACAAAATTCAATAAAGACAACATTCTTATTTTATTTTTTTACTACCTACTCTGATTAATTATCTATATGGTATAATGGTAATCAGTTATAATTTAACTCTTATTCACACATGCAAATAGAATAGATATTAAATATAGTATATTATGTTATGGTTCGATTATTTAGTTTTGGTATCATTAAAATATATGTTTTGTAAATTTATTTTGATTATTAGCCATATTAAATAGTGTATGATAATGAAAACTTTACCTTTAAAAAAAAATTCGAATTATTAACAATATTTATTATACAGCAAAAAGTTATTTTTAATTTTATCAATAATTCATTCAGATATAACAATAAATATTTAAATACATTTTAATATAATTTAAAATTTAAAAAATTGAACAATAGCAAGTTTAAATACCTATTATATTTTCATTTAACTCAATCTTATTTGCTTTTTAAAATTGTCCACATCAAGTTAGTTCATTATAGACGTTCAACATTTTTCGAAATATTTCGTCTACTATTTGCCTACAAAATTTGTTTTGATCTCCATAACTCCATAATTGTTAAATTATTTTATTATTATTATTATTATTATTTTTAATAATATAAGATGAACATTTGTTTACTCAACCATTACTAATACAATTATATAACTAAATACCTATATGACCACATACAATCAAATTAAACATACATATTTAAATTGTTAGATAATATAATTTTGTATTGTACTATTCGATTCATAATGTGCATAATGAATATTCCAATCAAATTAAGTTTTAATTGGTCAAAATATATACTGGTACTTTTTTGTTATATTTTTATTTTTTACATTATTTTAAAATATTCACATAAGAGCAGGTATTTTCTCCGCTTTTTAATATTTATTAAACACGATTTAAACATGCTATAAATATACAATATATTTATATTTGATATTACAGATATCACAAATATAACATGACTTATTTAAATTTGAAATATTGATAATGTTAAAATGAAATGCGCATAATTCATAGGTAGAGGAGGGATAAATCGCATTTATGCCGTAAAATTTTCTCTATCCTGAGTCAAAGTTTTTGTTTTTAAATTGTCAGATTGTGAAAATCTAAATCCAGTTCTCGTGCTACACCATAAATAATTGTTACCCAAGAAATGTTCACAATTTACAAGTCTCGAGTATATCCAAAAAATCCTAAATTTATTGCTGTTTTTTTTTTTTTTTTACACCGCCTCCGTGCAATTCCTCAACCGCTATATTGTGGTGAGGATTGAAAAAAAAGGCAACGGATAAAAAACTGAACCTATTCTTTTAAACTGGCGAATCCCTAGCGATAAATCTGATGTGAAAATAAAACAAAAGTCGGATTTCTCGCTTGGCTATTTTGCATAAGACCCGGGGGACTGAGACGCAGGTGTTGAAACCTGACCGTGGAGTGGCTATGGAGTAGTTATTGTAGAGAAAAAGATGCAGTTTTAAGCTTTCATCGAGTACACCTACTACTGCAGTTGTATATTTTATAAGCAGTTAATACAAACTGTGTATTTTTTATGAACGTTTACTATTATTATTGAAACTTGTTAAAAACATTTTTCATAATTAAAAATTTTACTGTAATAATTATTACTTTTATTCAATGGAATCATCTTGGATTTTGTATATCTTTTATTTATTATTCTTAAAAGTCAATCAATGTACACCAGTATATATCAGATGTCATACTTAATTTATGTTAACTTTGTAATTACGATATTATATTTAATAGGTGCAAAATACTTAACGAGCATTTTTAGAATGCACGTCATTGGATTGATTGAACCTCTATACTCTATAGGGTATTTGTTGAAAAATGTTACTTTTTTATATTTGATTCATGTTTGAAATTTGTTGTATTATAAAATAATATTATATACACTTGTGCATTATATATCTCACACCGACACCATCGTTATTCAAATGTGACGTATTTATGTCAGTAAAGCTTACATACATATTTCTTTAAATCTCTATGTACAGTATAATCTCAGGGTGTATCCATCTCATGACAGCGTTTCATGAAACCTTGTATAAACCGGATGTTTACTGGAAACTCATAGATGAGTGCCGCCCACACGACCCCCATAATACCCGCAATGACAATGAAGACAAAACTTTAGATTCAAGTCTCGGTCCATACCCTTTCTCTTAGTTAACAATGGGTCATTTAGGAAGGAAATTTTTTCCTCCAAACAAGGAATGTTTAAGCGCTTGTTTTTGGAATAAACCCTCGACGTTCCTAAACTTTTGTCGTTTCTCTAAAATTTCCCATTTCACTCGACAACGTACACATCAGAGTAAGCAAAATACGTCGCACACAAACACACACCAACTAGATGATATGTTTGTCAGCATTGTAGTCCATGTGTAAAATCCGGTTTAAATAGTCCCAACAGATTTAAACTTTAGCCCGTCAATTAGCGACTTATTACCCGCCTCCGCTTCGCTTCTAACTTATAATTTTATTAATTCCAGACGAATGTTATTAAAATTGTTTCTCATTTTATTACAAAATATACAAACTGTATTATTTATATTGAATTTTTTTTTTTTGAATTTATTAATTATATTCTTAATTTATATGAAATTATTACTTACCACTTTATTCGTGTTTCATTAGTAAACTGTTGAGTTTAAAATATAACTTTTTAGACTATCAACTATAAATTAATATTAAAATTTATATTTATTCATTCGAAATACAAATGTTTTTGTATATTAATTAACAATCACTGACCATATACAGATCATTCAAAAACTTTCCGTGGTCCTTAGATAATTTGTTTTCTATGTATATAACATATATATATGCTTTTAAGTCTAACAAATATAGTTAGATGTTCGACTGAAGTACGTTTGTTTGAATTCAAAAACAGTAATGGATCATCGTATTCGAAAAGCAAATATGTTATTCTATTTAACTAATAATGACCAATGTTTGTTACTATTTTAATAATTACTTTGTATTCAATGTCCAACCCACGAAACTTTTTAAACTCTTTTATTATCTAAGTTTGAGCAAATATTAAAGCATTATTGTAAAACCAATAATGATCTTACGGTCCATTCAGACTCTAAAACTAAATGAATGCATGTTTTATACTTACCATTGAAACATATTATAAAAAAGTATTTTTATTTAGTTTGATTTTTTTTTAATGCTTTTACGTAATAGTAAAAATAATTTTAAAAAAAAAATTCGATATTCAAACATATACAGTATACACACACACACAGTAACCCAATTGTTTCTATTTTCGTACCCTTGTGGCGTGGGGTCATATTCATTAACGGTTTTCTTCTTTTTTACTGCCCTTGTTCGATGGTATAATTTTTCACACCGAAATCACCGGTGTCGGCGAACAATACGTAAACAACGGTTGTCGGACAACGAAAAACCGCACAAAATACCAATTTCCCTAGCGAGGTAGGTTATATATATTGTTCAGTATATAGTTGTATCTTTTTTCCCCCTTCTTTTTTTCATTTTCCATCCGTAAAACCCCCAGGCGAAAGGCAATCTTTCATTTTATTCGCACGGGTCAGTCCTACAGGGTTTTTGTTGCTTTGTTGGACTCGCATGCTGGTTTCCATCTCTAATGAAGGTTGTGTACCCGAAAAGGGCTCCGATATATTATTATGTACCAGCAACAGTATTCTTAACCTCCACCACCATCATCATCACCATATTCCTTGCGACTACCTGTGCATTATGCGTCTCCCGTTGACTTTGTGCCTATTTTATTACTAGAATCGTATAAAGCCTTAAACTATATATGATTAAACTAATTTTATAACGATTTAAATTCTGACTTAAACAAGAAATACATTTTATTTTTAAGCTAAAATGAGTTGCTTAAAATGTCAAGTCTTACTTACTATAAAAAAAGTTGTGGTTCACTTATTCGATAAGTGTCAACTAAGTTTTGAGCTAGTGAAATTAAAAGTTTTTATTGATATAACAAATTAAGCATCAAAAAGTATCAATGAATAAAAATAATTTTATTGCAAATAGCATGTCTACTAATTAAATTATAAACTATGGTTTTCTTTTTTATTTATTTCCACTGTTAAAAATAAATATGAATAATTTGTCAATGTAACTTAAATTTTATAATATCTGATAACAATATGGATGATTATTATCTATTTGTATTTTTAATTATGGAAACTGTACACTTCACTTTAATCCTTTAAAAAAATTTAAAAAGTAGTCGAATCGCAGTTATTCGTGTAAAATAATAATAACAAACAACGTGAACGTACTATATATATGTGTGTGTGTGTGTGTGTACACCAAGAATGAACATATCTATATTATATACGCATCAGATTATATTTTTTTTTCACGTATTGTCCTGTCACGATGATAGAGACGCAACCAACCGACTGGCGAATCAGCTCAATTTGTGAAAACGATTGGTGTCCGGAACGTTGACAGCAAACGGAAAAATGAGAAAGAAATGCCGAAGAAAAGACAAAAAAATAATAATAATAAATAAAATACAATTTTTCGTTTCACGACGAAGCTACGCGTAATCCGTGCTCTGAATTCCGATTGTGTGAAGTCGCGAAAGCTTCTTATTATAAAGTAATAATTTATAATATATATACAATGGCGTTATAAAGAACAGTATATTATATGTAGCTTTTTAAATTTGGACCGTGTTTGAATTTATTACTATTTTTGTTTAGTACGTTTATCGATAATTTATTGCAAATCGAAAAAAAATATTATAAGATAAGATACAATAATAACTTAAAATCAGCTCTTATTTTTAATATTGAAAAGTAATAATTTTTGTTAATATTACTCAAGGAATAAATAAACTTTTTCTTCCGTGAGAAATAGTAAACAACGTATATCATTAAAAAAAATTCTTACCAGAGACCAAGTGTAAGCTAATACTATTAATCTCGTTTTGCTCACCTTGATATAAGATAATGGTGTTCATGCAACTTTATTGTTGTATTAAATTTAAAAGAAATTATGATTTTGTTGCAATTATCCATGTAAAGTTTCAATTATATTATATATCCAATCAGCTTTTTGCCATTTTTAAATTGAATAACAACTACTCAAAACTGTATATTATACTAGATAAAAACTACAGCTAATTTCGAAGCCATTACTATTTAACTTAAAATCTAGTTATTTTAACTGTGTACAATTAGTCAGAAGCATGTCTACTTCATTATACAATAATAATTAAATAATGTTATAAAATTGAAGTTTTATTGGAGATATAGCATAAGATTAATATACGAAGTACGTATCTATCTTGATACATTATTTGCATTATCGATGACTCGTTCAAATATTCTCTTACCTCATTAAATCATCTAATTTAAATAATAAATACATTTTATTTAAAGTAAATATTTATACAGGTTATATTAATAATAATATGTTTTGAGTATAAGCTTAAACTGATAGTTGTGCTTCTATTCTTGGTATTTATAATTTTTCAATCTGACTTATGAAAAATTTCAACATAAAAATAATGTAATATCACTTTTTAATTTTTTTGTTGGTACAAGACGATACCTACATATTATGAAATTATTCCAGGGTAGTAAATATTATCATCTGAAAATTACAAGACTCTATTGAAGTGTTTTTTAACCTGGAATGTTATAAGATAAAATATTTATAAAATATTTATAAATACATCTTTTACGTCGACTATATTATTATATAACAATGATGCGTTTTAAATATATTTTAGCTTATATTTTATTTAGAAACTCTTTCTAATTGGTTTAAATTAAAAAAAGTATATTTTTTAACTAATGCTAAATTAAGGCTATGGTGTGGGTACCTATCTAATCTATATACATTTTTATTCTAATATATATATTTTTTAGTTTGCGGTTAAATAATAATATAATATAAAACACACAACATTTGTATTATGCGTTTATGAATTATGATGCATATTATAATATATTAAATTATTCAATCATGATGTAAAATGTTTTTAATTTGAAAGAACCGAATGATTTTTTTTTTTTAATATTATACCTCAAATTTTATAAAAAAGGTTATGGTTATAACAAAATATTTTGCATAATCTAAAAAATAACATGGTACAGCAACAATTTTATAACAAATATTTATTGAGGGCCAAAGAAAATGACACGATTCGCAAAATATTTAGTTGTTAAATAAAATTTAAAAACATAAATAGATAGAAACAAAATGTTCAATTTTATAATTTATTTTATTTTTATTTTTTTTTTTTTTTTTTGTTCTCGTTTTTATTATGCTTGCTCCAACTAATTTAGCAATAGACCTACGCATGGGTGTACACATATTGCTAGCACAGAGTGCCGTATTTGTCAGCGTATAATACAAAAGTATAGGTAGGTATATAATATTATTATTATTCAACAATGATAATAATATTATTATTACGGTCGTAAATTTGAATACTCTATTTGATATGGAAACACTTTGTTCTTTTAATAACCTTCAGTGTGTTCCAGATAGTTTCACGTGTAAAAAAATAACATACAAGTTATGATGGTTTTTTTCTCTTTGTCTTTTCCTCGTTTGTTTTGCTTTATATGACAATATACCGAGAATAGAATTATCTAAAATTCTAAATCACGTAAAAAATATCTCTGCGTATAGTATATAGTATGGCATTATTTTTATTTTATATGCTTGTATCTGAATTTTGGAAATATTCACTGTCCACGACGATGAATTTATGTCTAATAATGTTATTTATGTATTTTTCAAAGTGCCCACAAGACTGTTCACATTGAATGATATCTGTTATAATATACCATCGTGAATGTCACATAATATATAAAAATTATAATGGGTTATGTAAATTGTACGTTGTATAAAAGTTTGATGCGTCACGCTTATGATATCATATAATATATACTACCTATATAATCATATTATCGTATACGGTCGATATGTGAGCATAAATATGATATTTTATTGACTTTGTAATGATTATATTATTTTAAGTTTCAAATGATAAACTTCAAATAATATTTTACAAAAATATATTAGAATAAAATAACCAGTTTTGACTGATACACATTTTCTTTTTTATGTAAATAAATAATAATACTTAATAAATTAAATTTGAATGTATCAACATATCTGAAATAAAAACACAATAACTTATAAGCAAACCTATATGCTAAACTATAAGCGTGTTTTTTTTTTTTTTTTTTTTTATCATTCATAGGCCATCCTTTAAACATATTTTATTACTGGCGCAGTTAATAATTAAGTATTAGGTACATACATAATATTGAAAGAGCATTCAGCAGTGCACGGTTTTACGCGACATCATATTATTATAACCCATTTTTAAGTTTTATATTAACATTGTGTGATGTGGGTTAAGTGATCGTGTATGTAACGTACACCTATCAAGGATCTCTTTCACAAAATACATCTATATATGTGGGTTTCAAGTAATTTTCAATATAATATTCTACGTTCTTTCGACACTTTTTAGGTGTGTTAGAAAGAAAAACAGAGTTTTAAATTAATTTTAAAAAGCAGCTGTGTCAAATCATATTTGTCACATTTTTTTTATTTCATTACCTTTTCGTGATCGTTTAATCTAAAAATACGTTTTCACTTAAATTATTTTCCAAACCTTTGACAACTACTATTAAATTGAGTATTAATGGAGTACTTGTGTTCATTTGTTGTATCAATATTAATATATACTACCTATTCCTATTTAGAAATACCTATATATTTACAATCAGCATTCAAAAATCCCGGCATTAAAATTATTCTAAGCATAATTCCGTGATAAAGACTTCGACCGTATTTAATATTTATTTTTTTTCTCGTCAAAAATATTAATAATTGTCTATTATATATTATGCTTTTATTTATTTACTTAACCTCAGTTTTATAAAAAAAAATAATTAAATACAGATTTTGATTAAAATTATTTATTTTCTGTAAGCATTGCTTTTTTTAAAGGCAGAAAATTAACTGTTTTATTATATATTGACAATTCACATAACATCTGGTATAGATATAAGAACAAATTAAATCAAATTCAATTAAAATTAATCATTAATGTAGAGACATAACGAATCATTTAATAATAATTGATATTTTATCATTAGTATATTAATAAATGATTTTTTTTTTATAATAACAGTTATAATATTAACATAAAATAAGTATGACCTAATAAATAAGTATAAGCTATGGTTTCTCTTTTATTTAGTAAGTAGGTATTTAATTTTAATTTATCCAGTTTTTAAAATTATTTATTACCTATAATTCAAATTTTTTAAACAATAAATCTTCTTTTAGCACATTTAATTATAGAAATTTATTTATTTTTAACGATCGTGTAATCTTAAAGTGAATATCAAAAATAATAATAAAAAAATCATTTTTAATTATAATAAGCAACTTACACCTTTTTTATGGTTTATAGAATATAGATGTTTAAAATACACTTTGTCATATTATGCATATAACAATAAGCGATTTGAATCCCCTGACATATTAAGTAGCTTACGACTATATATAAGTATGACAATTTACTAAAAAACTGTAAATATCATATTATATTTATATGTTAACTCTATTATTGAAAACATTTATAGTGTATGTAATTGTAATTCTAAACTAATAAGTAATAATCATTGTTATTAAAGCCTCAATATTAATTTAAAAATATATATATTTATTTTCTAAAATATAATTATCAAACCTTACATTTAGGCGCTGGTTTTGTTGAATGATTAATGTGTTACAAATAAAATATCTTTATTTTTTCAGCATTTTGCCTTAGACTTACGGAGTTAAAAATCGAAAAACATACTCTCGTGGGAAACAGTACAAGATTAGAGTGCAAATATGACCTACAGGGTGAAAAATTGTACACGGTCAAATGGTACAAGGATGGGAATGAGTTTTATAGATTCCTGCCCGGGGAATCTCCAGAAATACAAGTATTTGATGTCACAGGAGTACACGTTGATGTAAGTACATTGATCTTAGACAGTTTTGTATTTTATGCAATTGTTTTTTTTTTTTTTATTATTTGGATTCATTTTTTTTCCTTGGGAAAATATTGCAATGAACGTTTTATGCACAGCGGAACAAATTCCCACCGTATTTCGAAAAAATACGAGTACCTATATACTCATATTAAGGAGTGAATTTAATCTCGGTACAATGAAGTGCGATACGTTAGTTTTTAACCTGCAGTATTCACTATAAAATATTTTAACATATCTCATATATTTACTAAATAAACGTATAAAACATTTAGAAGAAAAAAAATATTTCATTGAATTTATTCCTTACATTTAATACGTATTGTTATATTATTAATGCAATAGAAACTGGAAGTCGAAAATAATACCAAAATGTTAGAAATAACATGTACCATATGAATGCATTGTTTAAATTATAGGATCTGAAGAAAATACGGACGAGATTATTTCAAAACCTAAATCATTTAAATTCTAATGAAAAATGTTGTTAATACAACTTTTGCCGTTGGAGTTTGTACAGAACTTTTGTTGAAGCTGGCTTAATGCGTTCGGTCCCGGGTATCGGTCTCTAATGTCGCACGTAATAGATTCGACTGCCGTGTAACCGGCCACCACCACTGTCGAGCTCCCAAACCAAAAACCCAATAGTTCTACAACTTACAGTAATAAATTCGAATTCCATAATTACTACTATAAAGCACACAAATGTCCGAAGCTGCCGGTGCATTAGTAAATGTTGAATAACAAAAAACCGATTATCTACAGATTATATATAAAATTATAAAACTGTATTTGACTGTAAAATGCTTTTCGTTTTTTTCAAATATAGTGTATCTACATTAATAGTATAGTTTAATCCCAAATGAACTGATAGAAGTTGTTAACAGCACAATATGTGATGCATATATATTTATTAAATTTAAAATTACAAAATTTAAATAATATTATAATTATTTGATTTATTTCGGTTATAGCAGAAGATGAATAATATTTGTATTTCCTTTCAAACATGGTTTTGAAATTTGTTACATTTAAATATCAATCGTTAAAATTGCAGTCGTCAATTATTAAAGTATAAACTTGATTAAACACATTTTTACTATTGTAGAGTTTATCTTTACTTTCGGTAATTGTGTTTTGTTTTAATAATTCATGGTTCTTTTCATAAAAACAAAAGTTTACTAAATCTGTTCTGTCTAATATATTATAACAAATATAAGTCTTAAATTAAAAACCGCAATACTCAAACACTGATTGTCCCTTAGCAAACAAACGAAATGAAAAAAAAAGAAAGTGGAATTGAACTGAACAAGTATAGTATAGTTTACAATCTGTGTTGACATACTTTGTTCTGAAGATATTATTCTTGTCGAGAAAATAAAGTATTTTTTTTGTTTTTTTTGTTCTTCAAAGAGTAACAAACCAAACACAACATAATATAGGTCAATTGTTTTATTATCTACAGTCTATATTGCAAATTCTTCAATAAAAGCTGAATCGAGACATATTTAAATTCAATATATATAATCATGTATATCAATGAAATCATCATTGTCTCAGAGAAAACTAGAAATATATTATTCCTTGACAAAATATTGAAGGTTTAGTTAATAATTTATATATTTGAATTATTTTTAAAGATTGATTAACTATTTAAAAGAAACTATAACAAACATCAAAGAAATTAAAACAAATATAGTTTCAGGCATTTCAGCCCATCGTATTATACTTAATATTTAGGTACGTACGCATGACATCATATGCGATTCAGACTTCCTCGTTGTGTTTTAATTTGATAATTAAAAAAAAACCATCTAAATCTAACATGAAAAATTGTTAAAGTTAATCTTGAAAAGTGCTTTTTTGATCTGACTTATACATTATTATATAATACAGTTTAAGAATAAGTATATATTCGGCACATATTATTATATTTCATGCAAAAATAAAATATTTCTCAATTATTTTTAGTGTTTATACTGTATATCAGCATCATGCAAAATTATATGAATTTAATACATGTATATATTTATGAAGTAACTTCTTGCTGTATGATGATACACATTAAATATATTATACATATATAATAACATACTCCGAGTACCGGAAATATCGTACAAAACATGTTTTTATATACATAAAGTATATATTTTCGATATAAGTTATTCTTTTTTTTTATCATGTAAAGTCATTCAGATATGGAAATTCATGTTTAAAGGAATTTAATATGTTGATTACTGAAGTTTTGGCCTTTTATATTTTTATTTGTGGTACAATTAATGTGAAATTCATTATTACAGACCAAATAATGTGACTATTGAACAATTAATTAATTAATTACTAATACTAATTTAGTGATAAATTAATCTAAAAAAGATTAATAATGTATTATACTCTAATGAAACAAAACTTGAAGTTTTATATTTGTATAATATAAATAAATGTTTTAGGTATTTATTTATTAATTATAGGTATCCCTATAATTTTAATAAACCATTAGAAATATATTATAGTATACATATGAGTATAATTGAAATTTTTTTAAAGTTAATTTCTTTTAATCTTTAATGTGATAATAAGTGTATGGGTGATTACGATACATCAATACAGTTTCTCTATTTTGATTTAAATGCATTTATCGTGGATTACATAGCCTATAAACAGTGTTGTTTATCATATTTTTAATCTAATCTATAAAAAAAAATAACTTCAATCATCATTTTATACTTTTATCTATCTAATTAAAAAAAAAATAATAATAATCTGATATAAATTATCTGGACTATTTTTTTGTGCAAAAAATTTAAATTTATTTTTAGTAGCGAGAATGTGTTTATTTTTATTAATGAAATAAAATGCATTTATCAAGTAACCTGCAGGAAATGCGTCTACAATCAGCCATCTATTCCGGCTAAGTCCTTAAATAATATATTATATTATTATACAATATTGAAATGATTATTTTTATCGTGCATTTTCTAGTAATCACAGTTAGTAATGTACACTTTTATAGAAGACAGCCAGATAAATCAAAACGGTCGGTAATGTTTTAACGTTTTAAAGTACTTTTGTTATGTGTTTACCCTTATTTCTGTTATGTCTATTATGGTACACTGTCAATAATGTGTACTTATTGTATTATGAGCCTTTTAATATACCCTCCCCCTCAACATCGTTATCATCACCGAATTTCGATATTTTTATAGACTGCGTGCATTGCACTTATCGGTAGCGTCAGGGGGCGTGTACAAACCCGTATAAGTATATAATATAATGTAATAATAAATTATTGTAACTCGCGAAAAACAAAACTAGGGTCTACGGATTACCATCGGATGTGGATGGGAGGTAGAAGCAAAGCCGAACAACGAAATTCTGCAATATATATACGGTGTGCTGTAAAATGATGGGTGGGTGGATGGGCACAAGCACCGGGGGGGGTCTCTGAAAACCGTATAAGCGAGGCGCGAACGTTTTTGCGCACTCCGTACAAAACTGGCATTAATTTTCCGGGCCAAAACGTTCGCGTTCCATCATTTCGCGCACAAATCTGACAACAACACCTGGCGCGGCCCGAGACTAATTGACGCGCGGCCGCCACTACTGAGGGTGTATTTTTTTCACCACCTACAGACTCGCGGTAACTTTGCCACCAGATTAAAGCTGCTCGCTCCTGGGCAGAGTACTAAAATTTAAAAAAAAAATTTTAAATTGCATTTTTTTTCTTTTGGTCGCCTCGGATTTCACTCGCGTAGTCGTTACGATACGCGTGGCAATAATTTAGTCTGTATTTTTTTTTTCAACGACGTAACACTATCATTGCGTTTAATATGTGTAATCGGTTATGTATTTGTGAATCCGATCGGATCGAGAAGAAACTCGAGACGAATCCATATTAATTATACGGTACTACAACTGGAATTCTTTGACCCGATAAACTTACCACACTGAAAGCTATTAAGTATTGTATTATACCTGCTATGCATATTACATACGTAATTCAATATATTATATATTATAATGTATGGAACTAAAGGTATATTTGAAGTAGTTGATGATGATAATAATAATATTACACCGAAATTACATTTAAACATGTAATATCTTCTAGACATACACTGTACAATTTTTTTTCACCCATTCTATACATCTTGCCGTGCATATGGTTTCAGTGAATCAGTATTAACAATATTCTAAGAAGTCATGTTGATTTTGAATTGTATATTTAATAAGCTACTTTGGAACTCTATTAAATAAAAAAGATTTTTAAACTGTATTCAATCCCTGGTGCCTTTAAATGTCATGGCAAAAAAAAATTAAATCAAAAATAAATACCTACATAAAATTATTTTAAATTATCATTTTAAATAGATGAAGTCCTCTATCTAGTTTTTAATAATAAATTTACTTCATTTAATAAATAAAAATGAAATTGTAATTTTTTAAAAATCATTTAATTAACTATCGAATAAATATACACCGTTATACTAATAGCACACCCAAGATATCACTTTAGTTATAATATTTACTAAATTAGAGTTGTTCAGTTTCAATCTACTACAAGAACTTAGTTTTGTCTTACGGTATCAACGTATAACACATATTTAATAATTCAAAATATTCTACAAAATGTCCATTTATAAAAATAAATAAATAATATTACTGATAAAAATATACAAATTAGGTTATAGTTATTTTTATAGAAAGATACCTAACAACCAAATTCTCTAGATAAAAACAGATAAGTTTTACACATTTTAAAACTTGCATAGAATGCGTGTATATAAAATACGATTATCCACTGGTGTTAACGCAAAATGAATAATGTACTCCGAGAACAACTACAGTAAAAAAAATAATACATTAACATAATTAATGAAATAAAATAAAACTCTTATCAAAAAACTTAAATACTTATATAGGTTGTATAGCTTTTTTATAATAATAAATTTTTGTAATGGTAATATAAATCGCATACATATTTAATGGAACATTAATAGATTTTCCTATTTTTTTTTTTTTAGATTCTGAACATTTCAACCTTTGGGGGTGGTTTTATAATAAAAATCAGAAGTAAACATTTTCCAACAGTTTACAAAAAAATTAAGAAAAACGGGAATTATTTACGCAAAATCAGTTTTTGACCAAATCGATTTTTTTATATTTTTGTAATTCAAAAACTAATCACTGTAAATACTTGAAATTTTCACCAAATGTTTATGTCAGTGTTATCTATATATAGTTAAATTTTTATATATATTTATAAAAATTTTGACTTTTTTTGAGTTATTTATAGACCACTGAAATTTTTGATTTTTTTGAGAAATTTTTTTTGAAGTGTCGATAAAAGTGTTGACCAAAAACACTTGAAAATTTAATACAAGGTTCCTTATGAGTTGTTCTTATTGTAGTTAAATTAAATTAAAAATCGTTAGTCACAATTTTTTTATAAGCGTTTATAGATCAAATTTTTACGAAATCTGTCGAAAACGCGAAAATTCGCAAGTAATTTTGAAGTTGAAAAATCATAAAGAACTAAGGATTAAAAATACAACAATAAGTTTTCCATAAGTTTTCCTTCAAGTATCTAAAGAGAAAATTTGAAGCGTCATTATAGGAAAAATTTTAAGTGCATTTGAATTTTAAATTTTTACAAAATAGCGTAGGTAACGATAACGATTTATCCTAAAACGATTTTAAATATTTGTTATTATTCAAAAAGTATAAGTCGTAGATACTTGGAAATTTTACCAATTGTTAAGATTGGCATTTTCTTCACATGATTTAATTTTCAAAATATTTTGTCTTTTTTTGAGCTACTTATAGAAAACTGAAATTTTCAATTTTCCTGAAAAATTATTTTTGAAGTGTTGATAAAATTTTTTTGGCGCAATCAAAGTACTTGAAAATTTAATACAAAGTTCCTCATAAGTTATTCCTATAGTGATTAAGAAATTATAAGAATACATAGGCACAATTTTTTTTATTAGCATTTGGTATTCAAATATTGACATAAATTCGTCAAATTCCTGAATATTTGCAAATTATTTTGTAGGTATAATTCATAAAAAATTTTGTATAAGTAGCTAAGAGTTGAAAATTTAATACAAAGTTTTTCATAAATTTAGCTTACAATAATTATAAAAGAACTTAAATTTTGGTGTATTCAGACCATTAAAACATAAACCACCTTTTTCACCAACCACTGGAAATTATATCCCAGACTGACAAATCATCTTCGCTCAGAATCGTTTTTCGTATACAATGATAACTATCATTGGATTCAAATTTAACACTCCTATAATATAGAATAGTGATCTACGCAGCACCTAATGCATAGCAGAGGGGTACCCACTTACCTACTTTTTTTATTTAATAATCAATTGATATCATTAGTATGGTTTATGTAGTGTAGACCAATTGCTGATCACATATATTTTTTTTTTTTAATATGTACTTGACAAATTATAATAATGTGAATATTGTTACACATGTTTATACACTATAGGTATTTATTTCAAACTTAAATTCTGTCCTATATATATATTTTTTTTTTGTGAATACCTATTATTATACGATCCACGCACAAAAAATATAAAAAATATAGCATTTGCTGTTTATAGAGGATAAAATAGAATCCATCCGACATTCCTACGACGTGATAACAATGTAATATCCCATCTGCACGCTTGCTCGTCCGCAACACACATTACAATACATAGGTTTACTGTATATATTGTGTACAGATAGATACAATAAGAAAATGTGTTAAAATAAAATATATAGATATTATAACACTTTTTTCGCTTTACTAGCCTTTGAGGATCTTTGTAATTTCAACTAAACTTTTCTGGCCTTTTAGATCTATGGAGTCTTCCAATTTTTTTGATACATCAACCGCTCTTATGTCTTGTCTCTATCCAATACCCGTTGTCTGAGCCTTCCACATTTTTAGATAATTTTCTAACTACAACATTTTTTATCATTTTCCTTTCAGCTATCATCACAATGCACCCAGCCCATTCAATCTTTTTAACATATAACACATGTTTAATGTTCGATTTATTATAGGTGCAATTGTTCCGATTATGCGTTTTTCCCCCTTTCACAATCACCTGTAATTTGGCCTTACCGATTTTAAATTGATTAGTTTGTTAGATTATTATTCATTATTATAATTATTATAGTTTTTGAAAGATTATGGTCCGTATTTGTTTTTTTGAGCATCACTAAGGATTACCCAGAATACAAAATAATATTTAACCTTTTTTGTCGTAAACCTATATTATATAATTTACGGTTAGTTCAATTCTCTCAACTAATTTCAGGTTATAAATTTAAACAAATACTATCTTTATCATAATAATTATTATATATTAAAATTGTAATTTCATCGCTAATTATGTTAAATGATTAGACCATTTAGCTTAAAATATTTTACTCTTAAATATGTGCATGTTTTAGTGACTTAGTATAACTACGAAATTAAGACTCGGCCAATTAGGTCCAACAAATATATCACAAAAATATCTAGTTAACGATAATTGCCTTAAATTTGTTAAATAACCATAAAATATAGCTTAGCGTTATGATTTTAAAATTTAAAGTTTATCTCGTTTCTAAACATAGGTGTACAATGTACATCTGTGTTCATTAATTGCTTTAAAACTTTATTCGTTAGCAAACACGCTGTATTCACGTGAATTTTGTATTAACAATAATATTTTACACAAAGATATAATTTATTTAAATAACTTATCATACCAATGACACTTATGTTAAAATATTGACTTGAACTTATAAATTATGAATTATAAAGTTTTCTATTAGTATTATTTGTAATCAAATCCGTGGTAAAACTCTATTTTAACAATTGCACCGTTGTTTCAGAAGTAAATATCAATAAATAAAGTAAATATAATTTTACATTTTTCTTAATTTTATAAGAAATTCCTCTTCATTATTTTGAAAGTTCATAACGATCTACTCATTTCGACTGTATACATGTTCAGCTTATAGTCCAATGGAAATGTTTGTTATGTGCGTCTTAATATGAATTTTTTCTAAAACAATATGACAATGTAAAATATTAATGAATAAATACAAATGAAATATTATTATAATAATACAATTATAATTTTTATTTAATATTATAAAATATTTTTAATAAACCTTTACATAATTTACTTTATGTAAGTATAGAAAAGATAACTATATATATGTTATTGGTTGGAATTACGATTTACTTTGCTTGAAAGTTTTTTTATTTTTAAACACTACACGTTTTATAATACTAAAGCATATTATACACAACGTATAATCAAACATTAAATTGCGGTCAGCTCACAGAGGATGATAAACAAGAGATGTTTATAATACCAGTAGCATTTAATTTCTAATTCTTTTTTAGTTTAAATTAAAATTATATTTACAGTGGTGGCCATATTAATGAAAATATGGTGAACAAAACTATGTTGTGTTATATAAATATGTAAAACTAAACAGGCATATTGTTGCCGTTTTCAATTGAACTTCTGTGGTTTCTGTAAAGAAGTTTTAAGGTTTTATTTGCATTAATTCAAATACCATTTATAGTAAAATAAAATAGTATGGTCAATATGTTTTATTTTATATACCTTTAACATACACCTAAATTATATATACACTAACGTTTATTGCATAGTAATATTTACTTATACACCGCAAACTACCCATACCATGTATACGTAAAAGTATAAATGAAAAAGCGTAAAAAAAAACGTTTTAAATTATAATATTGCCGTGCTTTGTAAAATAAATTCTGAGAAATATAACAAGTTATTACGTCTCACTCTTAAAAATAAATAATTTTGTGAATTTTTATTTTTTTAAATATTTAAAAAAAAACAATGTCTATGCTTTTTAAATTGTTTTTGCAATACATTTAAAGTGTTCATGTTGAAACATTTATCTATCTATATTTATTATGATATTTAAAAATATGTAGGTTGAAAACCCGTAAGAGATTTTAGCAATAGAACTTAGTGCAGAAGCGGTTGAATTCAACGATTCAATTGCATAGCGATGAATGAATTTCTCTATGCATAAAAATAAAACAGAAATATAGAGATGTGGCAAAATTATAAGCACTCTGAAAATTCCTTTTTTAACTTCTACAATACTTACTTACCTCCGAATAGAGTATGGAAAAAATGTATCTCCTCTGAAGATATCAACCATTCACACTATATTCATATAGTAGTATATTTATGATGTTTTCTTTATATGCTGAGTACCGACCTAATGAAATAGTCAATCGATTTTTTTCAAGCATTCATCAATTTATTATGTATAACACTATAACGGCACATTTTCAATTCTGTTTTTTACGCATGGTCAGTTCGAAATATGTCGACGTTAACAGCAAGCGACATGTTTGATTGTTATTTGTAATCGGGGTGTATGACCCACAAAGTTATAATATCTGTAAAGGTGGTGGCAGTGGTCCGAGTATGGTTTGGGGGTAGTAAACACATATTGAATATAAGAAGTATATTGTACACAAAAATAAAATAAATCCTGAAAACTCGTCCGTACAATATACATAGGTTTAGGCTAATGCGGGTTCGTGCGCAAACATATTCATGATGTCGTCGCTCCTTTTAGAGCCCTCGCCAAACGCAAACACACCCCCGTTACCGTGCAAACAGCACATATACACAAGCGCCCAGTTAAATCCGACGGAAAAAGGATGAAAAACGTGAAAAAAAATGAGCAAAAGAAAAAGAGAAAAAACACGCACTACGAGTTAAATATAAATGAAGACTTGACCGTTGCTTTTTATGTCGTTTTTTTGCGCTCTAAAAGTAGGTATATGCATACCTACCTGATTTTCCCATTTTATCGGTGCCGTGCTTATACATCTTTATAATATCACTATTGTTGCATGGAATTTTCAATTTCAGTTCGTATAATATTAACATACACATACAGTTATAAATGCAACATTATAGGAGTATCATGTCCAAAATTTACATTCGATGATTTAATTTTATGTTTCTTGGGTCAGTCGTTTTAAGAACCAACAAGTGTTGCAGGACGTCTACATACAGTCATTACATAATAATATTATAATAACAGATAAAGTTTTAGACTCTTTTAAGTGTAAAATATATAATATAAAACCATATTTTCGACGTTTGCACAACTCAAATAGTATATTCTTAATATTCAAAAATAAATACCTAATACAAATTTTCAGAATATTAAATTGCTTTCTTTGCATGAATTACATATATAAAAGTTATTTATTTTAAGACGTGCTATCAAACAAATTCACTTTTTACTTTATTTGTATAATCAAATAAAATAACAATTTTACAAAATTAACTTTTTTTATTATATTATATTTTTATTGAAGACTTCTAGGTAATAGATATAAAATTAAAGTGTTTTTAAGTGAATTAAAATAAAATTATATTTAAAAAAAATTATCAATTCGTGAAAAAGAACAAATATATATTTTTTAAAAGAAAATTGAAGTTGATCCTTAGGAAAAATAAACACTCGCCTGTAAAATTCGTTAAACAAATGAAAGGTTCATTTTTTTTTTAATATTTTAAAGACTATCAAAACAAGAAAAAAATACCGTTTTAATCGATAAACATCTTAAGAAAAGTAAACTTACCAAAACATTGAAAAGCAAAGTATGCATTATTCGATGAAACCTAAAACACTCTTTCTATAAAAAGCTCTTATAATCACTGTAAAACATCAATAAAAACGCAATTATAAAAAGATTGTTTAATCTAAACAAATATAAACACATCTAAAAAATAAATTATTTTTATTATTGCTGACTTTATTTAATTTATGAACGGATATTTATTAATTAATTTTCTTCTCATTACTGCAGTAGATATTCATTTTTAATGGTTATATTAAAAGGATTTTTATGAATTTAAACTGTTATTAATAGGTACATGGTATCATTACTTAATTTCTGTAATTAATCATGATTTTTCATTTTAAAAATAAATAAATGTAATGTTCAACATCTCTACACATATAATTCAAGTTTTTTGTTATAAGTTTATTAACAAAAATAATATGATAAAAATTTATTTTACTAAAATAATTTATCTCATATTTTATAATTATTTCACTTGTTAGTTGTTATTATTTATACTTATCTTTAGAAATAACTGATTAAATCATAACAATAGCTCAAAAATAAAAACGTTATAGATAATTATACAACTTATACAATACACATTAAACACAAATCTTAAGCATGTAAAAATATCTCTAAAACATTAGTGATAGATATTCTTAAATATAATTGTTCCCTTTCTACATAATTTAGTCATCGTATCTAAACTTTAATGGTAAATATAAAATGCTACAACAATCATGATCACGCCTAACCATACGTATAAATTATCCATAAAATAATTTACAGTAGAAAAAGCGGTTCTTATTTAATAAATAGAAGTTTGTCTCTACAAGAGTGATCACTTATACAAAAAATCTTATGAATTAAAAAATATGGTCAAAGTATTATTTTAAATATTACAATAAAAATTATAATATAATATGTTTACTGATATAACAAATTAAACACCAATCCTCTATGTGTGTTTACTGTATAGTGTATAAAAAATTAATATATATTAGAATATTTCATTGCAGAAACATAACATATTTTATAGATTTACACAATTTTAATTTAAGTAAACATTTATTTATGTACACAGCATAATGATTTAACAGAACCATCACCAACTAAACAAGCCAACCGATTTGGGTATTACTCAAATATATTGAAATATATCATCTTACGTAAAATAAGATATTTTTTTCGAGCTACAAATTATGTAAAATCACACTTGGTTGGTTTACCTTAGATTTAATGTCGCACTAATCGAACGTGTACTCAAAATAACAAAATAAATGGACTATATATCTTTTTTTATTATCCAAGCATCCTGATTTTTCGTTTGCGGAAATCACCTTCACTTCCCATTTTTGAATTATTTAGTAGAGTCGTCTGCTTGTGTGTCAAGATAACGGTACACGTTTCACTATAATTTACGGGTGGTGGCAAAATATTTTACATCATTATTATTATATCCTTGATCGAATTTTCATTGTAGGAAATTAATTTAAATGTTTTTTTTTTCAAAATAATTTTATGAATTTATTATAAGTAAAATAGTTTTTATAATATAACTGTTATAATCATAGATCAATAATAATATTATTTAGAACATTTTTCATTTTTTATTATGTTATAATAATACTTGTCAATATAATACAAAATTCCTACATGGAAGGACAACAGTGATAAATTATTGACCATCTTCATTGAAACGCAATAATGATATCTGTCAAGTTATTTAGATGTAGTATTATTTTTAATCATTTAATATTGCCATTAAACGTTTTAAATATTACCATTTGACATGAGTATGTAGGTGAATATTTCAAATCCATCATAATCGATCATATTGTTATATTATATAAACGTTAACATTTGAACATGTGTACTTATTTATTAAAAATTTATTTACTACAACAAAACCGTTTATCATGACATTCGTACAGAACATTGCCTTTACTGATATTTAAAAAAAAAACAGAGTTTATTAAAATTCAGTAAAATAAAACACCATACCAATATACCACCATGTTACATAAATATTTAAATTGTTTACGTTTGTATATTAATATACATCATACGCTCGTAATTAATCAATTATTATAATTATTTTTTAATTAATTAGGTAATTAGGGTATTATTATTCCTAGGTATTCATGTTTTATTTAACCCATCGACTACTAATTATTCATATTTATTTTCATAACAAAATCAAACTGTCCAAATGTATCTATTAATCTACTGATTTTAGTTTCTTTGTGGAACAGAACAATATGTGTTGTATCTTATGTGTATACTGAACAAACGACGATGACATGATACATTTAATTGTTTTTTTTTCTTCAAATCGCGTCACTAGTACGCTCTAAAACCTATTGGCCTATCCTCTTAACTTTTGTGTTTAACTGTAATGTGACTTTCTGTGTATTATTTTCGCATGTCTTACAATATATTGTTCAATAGTTACTGGTATAGTCATTACCTAGTAAAAATAATTCTGGCATACAACATAATCAATTCAATTGTCAATTTTAGTAATCACACATCGAATATAATATTTAAATGACCAAAGTGATTTAATGTCAAAATAAGCATACTAATATATTATATTAGAAAAAATAGGTTGTCTTACGATTCGTACGATATATTTTTCTTTTTAATTCATAATAACACATTACAACATAAGAGATGAGATATTCTACATTTCTTCGGAGAGGAAAAGTACAGCCCTCCTGACATTATCAATAAAAAACATCCGTGTCGTTTAGTGTAGTTAAAAAGTTATGCGTTTCAATACTGTTTTTATGACATTTTTTAAGCGAGTTTCATATCTACTGTGAAAAGCATTTACCACGTGGTATTTATACTTTGTATAATATAACTATGTATAAACGTCACAAAGCCGATAGAAGTAAGTGATTGAACTCACTAAACGGGTATTTTACATAAAACTCAAAAATATACGTGATAATCTTACAGTAAGTTAGAAATTCGGGATATGGAGTAAAAGGTCGGTTGTGGCTGTGATGGTAATGGTTAGAAGACGTTTGACTAGAACCCACTAATATGCATTTTCCGGTGACATAATATACACTGAGTATTAGGGTGCGCACCTCGCAAAGCCATTATCATGGTCTTAATACGATAGAAATTATAGCGTGAGCATTTGATGGTAAATTAAACGCAATCGTATTAAATAGTGTGGCACATACTAAATACGTGTGTGGATATTATAACATGTTAAGAAGAATAATAACTATTATTATATGGTTATTAACCTCCACGGCGCGGTGGTATTTCCGTCAAGTCTTCGATACTTACCACAAACGCATGTCGCTGACGGTGTTTAAAAATAAAAATAGTTTTCGTTTGATAATATAATATTATAACTCAACATTACATCGATCGTATTACACATGTCATATTATTTTCATGATATTGATATTAACAACTTGGTGAGAAAACCACCCGTCCCATATTCTGGATATACATCCGGAAAAGTTCAAAAGTCCGTTGACGATTAATGCACGCGCTTGCTCCTAGACTGTAATATACAATACCCGACCCGTGTATTAATATATGTTTTTATTTTTAAATAAACAGAAACGTATAGAATATAAACAATTAATTTTTAGTATGTTGATTGTTGACAATTCACGAAATGATACTAACATCGTACTGTTCTTTGTTTAATTTCAGGAAAAACTGTCTACGGCAGAAAGCGTTGTTCTGAGGCCTCTGGAATTGGCGAGTAGCGGTAAATACCGCTGTGAAGTCTCTGCTGAAGCCCCGTCATTCCAAACAGTTACCAATCACAGTTCTATGCTTACAGTTGGTAAGTTTATATTATAGACAACACTTTAATAACCATACGTATTTTGTATGGATTTCTAATTTCCAAAACTCAAAACTATTGCAGTCTCTATTCAGTATATATTTTAGATTAATGTAAACCGTTCATAACACATAAATTATTAACTCAGTCGTTTATTAAACCGTAATTTGTTTGAGAAGAAACAAATTGTTAATTTAAACAGATAATCACAAACGTTAAAAATTAAAAATGTACCAACAAATTAATTTATGCGTCTGCAAATAAAATAAATTAATTAAAAAGGCTAAAGAACCGAATAAAATATTAATACAAATAGACAATAATGATTTTATATTTTATTAAATATAAAATATAAATTATTGTTTACTTAACTGTAATTTGCACCTATAGATACATTGAAATCAAACGAACAGCTTATGTTTTGACCTCTAAAATTACGCGGAAAAGGAAAGGCGTTTGAAAATGTAACCCTATAAAAAGCTTTTAAGCCACAGAGATCAATAAATGTTACTATAACAAGAATAATATATAAATACTTAATTAATGTATGTACCACTAAACCATGATATTCACTCATAACTACACGTGTATTTTATTATCGTTTCAATATTATTAACTTTTTCTATTAATTATACAATTTTTTTTTTTAAACTACTGAAATTTTAAAGACTAGTATTTTATTCTAAGGGAAGTTATTAATAGAATATTTTCAAAGTGTTTGCAAAAATGAATGGCCTAAAAAGGTTACATTATAAGTCACCTTTTAATGTAATGTAATTGTCGACCGCAGAATCAGATCTTGTTATAATATGCAAATCTAATAATGTATTTATAGTAAATGAGTAATATTCAAACTATTTTTATAGTAAAAAAATGACGTGAACTGTTTTTAACAATAGCCGAGTTATCCCAAATTCTAGTGCTACTACTATTACTGTAGACTTCTTTCAAGTGTATAGCTATTATTAAATTCCATTAATTTAAAATGAATTTTAGACCCTACATAATAAAATGTCTTTGATGAGGTGTAATTTTTCTATAAGCATTGTCTATAATTCATTCTGTTTGATGTAAAAACAATACGTTTTTACCAGGAGAAAAACATTTCCGGTGACCGATTGTATTTAGGTTACTATCTATCGTCTCCTAATCGTCGTCGTCGTCAACGAGGTGCATATTATTACACGTTTATTATACTGTAGGATCAGAGAAAAGGACCTAAGAGTATATATTACACGTAAAAGTCTCCGGGTACTCGACCAAATATTTATTCAACCTTAGTGCGTTTTAAACGACCGGGAACAATATACATTCCCCATAGTCCTCAGTCCCCGGCGCCTCGTAAAACCCGATATATACGAGAATATTGTCGTCGCACGTGCAAATTGGTTTAACTCGGTGGCGCGCCTTTGTCTTGGCGATCCAATTCAATCCGACCCTCTCGAGTGCGCCACTGTCTACCACTCAAACCGAAGGTGGGAGACAAGTATATTACTTATATAATATATTATGTATATGTACACCTCTCTTTCGGAGGATATACACTTATACGCGTAATCTCATAGATATAACCAAATCGATTCGATTGGTAAATTATATGCGCTAACGGCGGAGGATCATTACGACGTTTACGATTACGTTTCTAAATGTTTATTGCCAGAGACAAAAAAAACCATATAAATATACGTGTGTGTATGTACGTGTGTAAGCAAAATTTATCTTTTGCAATGGATTTTATGATGACTCCTTACGTTTCTTTTTTAAAAATAAATCAATGTATGTATTATGTATGAATACACGACTTACCACTTGATGGCATTTTATTAAAATACCTATTAAAAATAATATAAAGTAGATAGGTATACAATGATACAACGAAACTTAATGGTTGCACGATATCGTTATTATATTATCTTATTTAAGTAACAAAATTATGTTTTATCTTTTATGTAGGGGTCACATTTTATGTTTAAAAGTTAAGGTTTGGACACTGCTGTCATCATACTGCCTCTTAAAATTAAAATTAATTTTAAGAAGAATAACATACACACACACATACAATGTTACCTACATCAAGCTACTCTACGACAAATTATATAAATTAATGGTATTTGATTATTACGTTGGTCGTATAAACATTTAAATAACAATTTAAGCTCATATTTTTTATTAAAAATTATTTGACGTAATAAAATAGTATTATATTTTATGATATTCCTTTATGCTAGTAATAATACCAACATTATGAATGAGATGTTAACTCATAATATTATATAACAAATTAAAATTATTAGAAAATCTTATCTAGATAGTAATTATCGATTTTTATTCTTCCTTATCATAAGAAAACATTTCTGGCAACTATGCAAGGAGTTTTTAAATTACTAGAAAAAAATAATACTAAATGTATAAATACTTCTATTATATGTATAATTATTTTATGAAACATGGTTTATATTATTTTTCGGAAGTGCTAATTTATACGATTTGAAGTTAAAGTAAATTCAAATAAAAATTAGCCAGACAAGATCCATAAACTTGATATTAAAAACTTATCTTGTCTAATTAACTATAGCTCTGGGTAATTATATTAGTAGTTTCTGCGTTTAATTTGAATACAGTACCTACCTAATGATTTCATCTAAAATTTACAATTTAAAAGTAAATTTTGTCGAAATTGTATATTATAACGATGAATTTAAGCCAAAACTTATATTATTATTTATCCAGGAAATAGAGAGAAAAGGTTCTTCATTTTAAAGAGCCGATACTGAATTGTATTTTTTTCTAATTCCATTGCAATATTTTTTTGGAATTTTTTTTTTCCTGAGACTCTGTTTAATATAAATTTTGTTCACATTATTATAATGTCATTTATATATATATATATATATAAATGTCCAAAAGTTAATGATCCTCGTTTGAAACAAAAAACTTTTTTTTTCCGACTAAAAGTCGAAATTAGGTTGGTCTTCTCACTCTTCTCTGACTTGACAGAGATAATAAATATTTCGTTTACAAGTTCCTGTGGCAGTTAGTTGCGATGCCTCTCATAGACATTTCAAACTTCTATAATGAAATGTTATTTCGCAATATCACTAGACAAGAAAAAAGTTGTAAAACGAGTAAAAGTTTTTCGAATAGGCTGATTAACGATGCGACGTTGGACACCGAGTTGCGACAATATTTTTCCACCGGCATAAAACTAGTTTAAAAAAAAAAAAAAATTAAACCACAAAACTACGAGTACAGTCGTACCTACGTATATTATATACAGTTTACGCGTGGGATTTCAACCGTCGAAAAGTCTCGAATCGCGTATTGATATCGACGTTAACATTTCCACGTGCATTTTATTCGAAACGTCTCCTACAGCCGAAACGTATTAAATAACGTTCCTCAGAATTTAATAAAGTCCATGTACGATGCGTGTTCTTATTATTGAGCATAACCTATATATAAAATATAGGATTGGTAGTTTTTTCAATAGCGTCTTATATAGTTATGGCTGATATGGAAAAACTCCATGGCCTATGCCATAATAACATATTATAGCTGATTATCACCATTCTAACATGTTGACTGCTGGTTCTTCACTCTATGTATGCATTCGGATTTTCAGTAATTTTAAATATGCTTAAAGATCAAACTTTTATATACTTGGACTTTTTTATGTCTTCAAGAATACCAGTGATGATGAAAACTTTTTTTAAAACAAAAACTGTTCCTTTTACTGCAAATTAAAAAGATAGTTTTTTTGTTTTTTTTTAATTGTAGATACATAACTCTAAATTCCTACGTGTATTTTTTTAATTATTAAGCTTTTATAATAAAAAACCCTATAAGTAAAATAACACGAACATTCACATTAGTTAGAAAGCTAAATGTTTTTTTATAATATTTATTTTTACATCATTTGAAGTCATTACAAAATATTATATTCACATTGAACATTTTTTTCAGCCCCTCCCGATGAAGGACCTCGCATATCCGGCGGCCAAGATCGTTACAAACCGGGTGACACTGTTAACGTGAACTGTACTTCTGGCAGATCGAAACCCGCTGTTCAGCTGGCCTGGTACATCAACGGCGAACAGGTTGGCAATCGCCTGTTTTTAATTTTTATATTAAAATAATGTATTTTTAATTATAATAATTATTATGACTTTCGATTGGAATTAATTTTAATTTAATTAAAAAAAAAACAAATATGATAATACAGATTAAATTTAAGACGATACACATGTATTTGTATTTGTATACCTACCTATTATAGATGTAAGTGACATACTATGCATATCATAGTACACTAAACATTTTACCATTAAGGTAATAGTTTTTATATTATTAAGATTAATGTAAAAAAGTGAAAAACTCTAAGTAGGTATCTAAATGTTTACTATATTTTTAAAAAAATGAGTATAGTGATCAATAGGGCATTGATTGAGAAGAGCACTCAGCTCGCCTTAGTAACGTGGGTGGCTTAAGGTTTTGTTTTGACCCTCCACCTACTTCTACCACACCATCCAACTGAAAAAAATCAAGTTATCTCTGGATTCATCTCTATCGACCACTGACCATAATAGAATAGTGCATGCCTCACAATTCCGGAATTCACCCTCTATAATCTAATATATGTGTCTCTGTTATATATAATATGATTCTATAATTCGATAATAGACTCAGATTCGACGTTGTGCCGTACCTAGCTATTTTTTTAAACAATCAATAGAGGTATGCAAATGCATACGATTCCAGGTCCTAAATATGAATAATATAATAATACGATATTCGTTTTCACAGGTAAACTCTTCGTATTTGCGTGGCCCGTACACGGATTACGTCGGTCGCGAGGGGCTGATGGTCACCACGTTGGGCCTCAAGTTCGAGGCTGGCTCGCAGCACTTTCGGACGCCAGGTTCCGGCGCCAACCAGCAGCACCGAAATAAGCTCGACCGGGACATGAAACTCAAGTGCGTGGCCACACTGGGCACGGTGTACTGGAAGTCGAAGGAGCAGAGCGCGCTGGCTCACCGACCGCGACTCGCCACTGGACTGCCATCGCCGGCTGTTGACGACGGATTAGCAGGCGGCGACGAACAAGACGCCGATTCCCGAGCTGATCCCGTTCATGGTAAGCGTGACGCTCACACTAATTCTGCTTAATGCAAGAAAATGACATACTACGCAAAGCCAGTAAAACATGTTTAATTTACGGGTGAACATTAAAATAAAATAAATGTATATGAAATTTATTTGAGAATTCTAATTTGTTAGACGCGTTATTGTAGTGGATAAGCAATACTGCTGGTATACTGAATTAAGAAAATGATTTTTTTTTTTTTTTATCGAAAATATTTGGACAAATTATAGTTAGTTATGTGATGATCAAAGTATCAACTCCACGGTTTTGTTGTAGAAAATATAACATGGAGTATATTGAACTATTATGGACTACAGGCTAACACTAATAACGTATAGGTCTCTGGTTTATCATGGAAACTGTTGAGGAAATTTGTTTAAATGAAAAGATGTATGACATACCGAGATTTTCATTTTAGAGCTCCCATAATTTATGCGTGGGGTGAAGATAAGATAGAATGAGGACCGGCGAACAAAATAATATAGATTATTATATAGCATATATATTAGGCATAAATTTTAGGTAAGTCTTTGGCTTTCAGCTGTCAAGAAATTGTCATCATGGGCGACCTTATAATATATGATATAATTATGTATTTCTCTATGTGGTCCTTCTCCGTTTATCTGTATAATATGATACAATTCACTGGTAAATGTCATGATTCCGCGAAAATCGCATAATATTATAATATCACCTATACGCCTATACATGACCCCGTTTAAATAATATTTCATATCGGGTTACTACGTTTCATTAGATTATCTGTATTAGTTTATTATATGTATATATATATTTTAATAAATATATTTTCGTTGATAAAAATAGTGATCTTCGTATTATATTGTATAGGTTAAAGTTATTCGTACAGGTATTAAAAATATAAAAGACATATAATACATACAGATACTCACATACACGACTAATAATCATAAATGTATAACATAATATATTTAGTTTTATTGAAGTAAAAATATGAATATAATTCTATTAGATTAACAAAACGTGTTTATCTCAACAAAATTTAGTATAAACCTGAATTATTGAATTATTAAAATTTGTTTAAATGTATACTAATTTATAATTATGTTGTATTAATTTTCAAACAAAAATGTCCTTAAAGTTTCTAGATATTAAAAAGTACACTAGAAATGTTAAGCTACAGTAATAGCTATAAAAATAACTATTGAAATATATAACTTCATGTTTGTATGATTTTTATAGTATCATTAATATCTGATTTTTGGTTTCTTATTATTCTCAAAATTTTAAAACATTTTTATTTACCCTGGTAAATTATTCATTGCAATCGGTTTTTGGATATTCATTTTGGCATAAAGTTATACATATCTAATAAACATGAAACATTATGTAAATATATTTATTTAGTTTGTTACAATTAGTATCATTATCATTACTATATGTAATGTATAAGCATTAAAGTAAAATATTCAAAAATATTTCATTTTTGTGATATGCCTACCTAACAATATGTTCGCATAATTTAAATTGATTTAAATGACATGATATTATACTAAGATATGTCGTCATTTTTAAGCTTCTCAATAATTTTCTTATTATTTTTGACATCTTAATTATATACATAATATATTTATATAATATGTAATTTAAATACCGATATTTATGGTTTTTAGATGGGGATATGGTATTGGATATATTAATAATTTATAATTTTGTTTGTCATCTCTCACTCGATTATATAATATTATGTCACACGCAGTGTTCTTCAAATATTTCAGTAATAGTAACTCGTATTTATTCCTGAATTTTTCACTATACCAATTTAATATAATGTTAACCCTCGAGCCACACCCATACCTGATCATCACATAAAATAATTTTATGTTTACGATAGCCTAATGTTTAAATAATATTAATAGAATCGTCGATTTACCAACATTATTAACTTTATTTATCACAAAATCATCTTGATCTAAAAGTAATCGATGTGGTACTTATAATTTAATGATTTTATTTTACTTGTACAATTACTGTAGTAATGTTTGTATTACTAAACTATTTGTCATATTCACTGGTGCATATATTAAACTATTCAATTACTGTTTAATACACTTGTCGATTTTATTTATCTACGTAAAAAATAACACTAAAACTCATCCCTAACATCGTTTTACACAACTAATATTTATTTTTAATTATTTTTACAGCATCGAGCAACTCGCCTTCCGTACACATTGCTCAATCACT
Source organism: Aphis craccivora (assembly GCA_009835225.1). Lineage (NCBI taxonomy): Eukaryota > Metazoa > Arthropoda > Insecta > Hemiptera > Aphididae > Aphis > Aphis craccivora. The sequence goes on along the minus strand of VUJU01001487.1, from coordinate 8,480 downwards.
TAACATCAACGAGATCGCAGTCTACATGTCAGCATCGTTGTTTATAGTTCTTCTACGGTAGCGATTTATCGCAATTTAATCAATATCACAGACCTATGTGAGACAACAATACTTAAACAATAATAATATTTAAATTAAAAAAAATTAGTAAAAAAAAAAAAAAAATGAACAATTTTAAGTCATAAGTTTATATTAGTTTTTAAAATGTTAATACCTAAGACTTTTACTATGTTTTTGAAAATCAGCCTCTAAATATGGAGCATGTATATTGGTTTATAATTTAATACCATCCTTAATTTGTTACATTTCCTTGTAATCTATTGTTTACATTGTAAACTTTGAAAACAATTTCAATCATTGTTAAATAATTATTATTATTTACTATTTTATTGTAACATATTTTTTATTGAATTTTTATTTATATAAATTGTTTAGTGTTTGAATATATTATCATGTACATAAGCTAATAATATCATATGAGGATAGAGCGTGGTCCGATTATAATATCTATTGATTCTCGAAAAATCACCAGCTGTATATGTATATATATTATGTAAATTATATTACAATACATGTTTAAATAAAATATTGTTATATTATCATGATAAATAATATGCTAGTCACCGCTTGGAAATATGCTAACACCCTGTAGTTTAAAATCTTTAATAATATTATATTATATTGTATCTTTGGAAATATAAATCGTGTAAAACTTATAATGAATTTTTTATGGTATGATGAAACTATGTCGATAAATTTTTCTTTTTTTTCATTCCTCAACAGCAAACAAATCTTCTTTCTTACCAAAAGTCAAAAACAGTATAAATATTTAATTTTACAATTAAAACCATTGTTGTGCCAGATGGATAAAACCTAATAGTGGATTTTTATTTGTGAGTCCGCCGCGTACCACGGCCCTGTGTTTATATCAACTCCCAAATGAAAAATGAATATTTAATTTCGACTGTACACGCACCACCTGGTTTTATCGTCGTACAGACAGATGGAGCTAATAAAATTATATAGTATCAAACATACAGCTGTCATTTTTTTGTTTTTTATTTTTTAACTGTAATTCCTATACACATTTACATTTTTCTAAAACTCATTATTTTACTTTTTCATTTTTATTGCCATTGTTTTTATTAATATTCTACGGGATCTTTGAAATGACGTATTAATTGTACCATTCCATATTTTCATAAATATTGTTTTAGAATTCCAATATTACTTCGTATTTCACGTTGTACTTACGAAATGACTATGTAAGTATATGTTTTAATTTAACCATTCGTGTTAAACCATCTAAAACTTACAGGCTAAAATAGCATAAACAAGATTCAATAAATTATTTAAAATGAAGAAAATATATGATAATAATATTATTCTTTACATTCTATACACGCAGTTGTTATCTATACCTATCAACTTTTTATTTAAAAATTCTCGCCCCATAAATTAGTATGGCGAATTTCCTCAAAAATTAAGTAGTCAATATTTATTAGAAACATAAAAATAAAACACTTTTAAATAGATACTGTTCAATGTAACATAATATCATGATAATTTTATCATGCTCAATATATTATTTCGCTATTATATTCCATTTTACGTATAATACTAGTATACAAAACATCTGAATAACAACTAAAACGAACGAACGAACCAAATACATATTAAATATTTAAAACCTATATTTTTGAAAAAATCAATAATAAGAAGTTAGTTTTTTTATTTTTATTACATATTTATTATACATCATTAATATTATCATATGATTTTTAATATTCACCGCATAACACAGAAAATAACCACAGTTCTTTTTTTTATTACGATGTTGTGTGGGAATTTAATATGATATATAAAATGATACAATATGATATGATCGCTTTAAGTTATTTTGAATATTGTTATTCTAATTAAATTATAATAAGTTTTCAATTGTACATACTTATATAAATACAATACAGACATATATTTTCTATTAACTCATACACTTATTAATAATAAATCCCACTCGTTTTATCAGGTGAATTCGATTTTTGACGAATATTTGAAATGAGTCAAACAAAATGCATAGGAAGCTATTAAAAATTATTGAACACACTATATTCAAAATATGTATCCCTTGAGTACAGCATATGGAAAATTGGTAATTCCCATCCACCAGTTATTAACATTTAAATTAAATTTGTTGTACACGTTACTTTCTATTAATATTTAATTGCAATAATTTAGGTCATAACAATGTAACGAGATAATTTCTGGTATGTATAACAACAATGAAAAAAAAACTCCTCTACGTCAATAAATTTCACTATTGTTCTATCAACATAGTTTATTATAATATACCCATAATTTGATTTAGTTTATGAAACGTACCTATATATTATACTAAGTTATATACCTACTAAAAATAATAAAACGAGACTGTCGATAGTTTTGATATTTATTTGGAAATAATTAATATTTCCGGTCGAATAACGACGTGATTGACATCTAAAAGTACTATAGAAACGGTTTTATACCGAAAACTTCCCTAATAACATATTCTCCCTACAACATATTATTATTGTTATTTTGTTAATCGATCTATAAAAACCGTCATGTAAGTATCTATATAATATACACTATACCTATTGTATCTACATACCCACTAATAATAAAACTATATGATAACTGACGCTTTACATATTAAGTCTGTGATATAGTGTTATGTATAATGTATGTCTATTGCAACTTCTTCTTATACGTCCAATTATCAAACAGTTATTTTCGATGATATCCAAAAGCTAAAATTCATTTGGTGCTTTTGTTCTTTAGTGGTGGGTTGAAAGAGAAAAAATAAATTGTATTGGAATAAAATGTATTATATGAAAGAACACCAATATAAATTTTACTTAAAACTTTAATCGAATACCTAGATAAACAACTTAAAATTGCAGCTCAAAGGTTATCTCCAATGTAGAAACCTAACATAGAACTTTTAATTGGAAATACAATTGTGGACTTTAAATTTCAACGTTAATATTAATAAGGTACTCATTATACTTCTAAATTTAAAATAACTCAAATTTCTAAATTTCGTATTTTGTTTTTAACTCATTTTAACGTTATTATAAAATCTCAATTAATAATTACTATAATTCTAATAAAATAAACTTTGTTTTGTTTGGGTATTTTGACAATTGACTGCTACACTGATAATGTCATCCTACCCGTTTAATCAATTGTAAGAAAGAGTTAAATTAATATTACCTAAATATAAATTATAATAATCAAATTTTGATTATTATTTATTACTTTAAATTCTAAGCAGGGCGATGAATGTATTGATTTTATAATATGTTTTTTGGATGTACTAATATACTAATAATATACACAATAAGTAGTCGGAAAAATGTTATCATTTTCAACTTTGAAAATTCCAAGTTTATTTTTACTGATGAATGTATAGCACTTTTTAATTCAGAGAAAACGAAAAAAAAGAAAAATGTGAAAATTTATGTATTATTTTTAATGAACAACATCTTTTTTTTTTTTTACAACTCAAAAATGAAAAACCATATATAAATAAATATATATAGATAATGTGTATTGGACATATTGTTTTTAATTTTCAATGTCTAGTGCAGCATTTCTCAAACTTTGGCAAGTCAATTTTTAAAGGGTCTTGAGAATTTTATTTAATTATGTATATAGTATAGATTCTAAAATATTTATGATATTTTATTCTGCATAAACAAAAACTCTTATAAGTTGCTATGATCAAAATATCAAAAATAAAATTGTAAAATTATATTCATTACATACCTATAAACTTAATAGTATAAAATAATAAGTAGTAAAACTAATAAACAAACTTTGATTTTTAAAACTACTTTCTGTAAGAGTAAAATCATGTGGGTCGAGATAGTTTTCAAGACAAAAATTGGGTCATGATTTTGTGGTTCTAAAAATATTGAGAACCACTGCCCTAGTGAATTTATAATAAGTATAGCTGGAAAAGTTCAATTCAATGAATATACATGTGCATGAAAATGTTAGTTTTATTAAGATTTTTAAAACAAACTATTTGGTTTCCTGGATGATTCAACTAGAAATCTCAGTTCAATTTTTTTTTTTTTAATTACATACGTAAATATTATTAATTATTCAAAATTCTTCCTTCATCTTTAGGAAGAACTTATTTAGGTTACCTATATAATATGGATAAATGCAATCAAACCTCCTAATCAAATTCTAATTTAAAATGTACTTAAAAAAATTTGAAAATATCGAAAAACTAAACACCAATTTTTTTGCAGGTGACGCCACTCCCCTCTTTACAGTTTACTCTCGCTTCAATAATAAACAGGTACTACACCTGTTTATATTAAACTGATAATTATTCGTTTGATCGCACAAAAATACCTTTATAATGTAACACAATGTATGTACTCGTACAAGCGTACCTAACGTACAAAGCACGATTAGTCATGAAAATACATCCACGTATAACCTCTGTATTATATCTCAATTTAAATAAATGATGTGATACTCATGATATTCTCACACTGAGTATGACGACGATGGATTTAATTAACGACTATATTATCTTGTAAAGATTTAAATCCATATCTACCAGACATTTATGCATTGTAAGTTATAAATTATAATCCACGATAATTATTACAATGTATATGATAATAGTAATTATGATATTATAACACGCGGATAATTATTTTTTTTTTTTTTTAATCAACTTTCAATAATTCATTTTTATAATTTCGATGTGAAAATACCAAAAACATATTTAGTTAAAATGTATATACTGTTACCGATTTGGTGATATATCTATACATGTGTTTGTATATATTGTAAGTATAAATAAATGCATTAATACGTCATTATTGACAAAGACTATTTTGATTAGTCTATTCAAGTTGGCCGTAATTTCTCGTTTTTATTTTAAATGTAACACAACTGTGAATCATATAATAAATTAATAAATATATTAATATATTATTTTTATTTTTAGAATAGGTAGTTGTTCGTATTTTTTTCTTGATTCATAGATCTAGATTATAAAATATATTGTATTGATTTTCACAATAATTTATTTTATTTATCTCAATATTGTTTTATAATAGTTAATAATGCTTTATAAGTAAGTTATACTAATATGAATAAAATGTAAAATAAGTACATCAGTACCTACATAGTACAAAATCGTGTTGAATTTACTGAATTAGGTAAGTGGTACAGCATAAACGTTTTGTGGCATTCACTGCTATGGTAATTACTCATTATTTCCTAATTTAATTTATTATTTAAGCTAATTAATAACTCCATCTTCAATATTATAAATATTTAAATATAATATATATATTATTTTATGTATATGTCATATAGCCTATTGATACTATTTTACTTATCTCTCGACCTGAAGCCGTTGAAATTTTTTTTAGAATGCACTTACTTATTGATTGTTATAATTTACTCATTAATATATTTACATAATATTATATAAAGCAGTTAACAACATAATACAAATAAGAAGAGAGAAGTTTACAGTTTCAATAATTTAAACATTTTTTTTTTCGTACCTATATAATATATATTTTTGAGTTAAATTTGAACATTTTCATGTATAAATAGAATATTAAATAAAGTAGTTTTCCTGTCTTAGTCATTTACGGTTGTTTTAAAATGCAAAAATAATAATATATAAATAAGTACACTATAATAAAAGTACACCCCGGCAGACTAACTTGCACTAAAGTGATGATAGCCAGACGAGTGTTCTACAGTATACATACCATATATAAAAAAAATATCAACTTGTATGTTGTACACAATTCTCCACTGTTTATTACTTTATTCTGTCCGTCCTTTATAACCAAAATATGATTGAGTTATTAATTGTTCATGTAATTCATGATAAAACATTTTTATAGGCTTAAAATATGTAACTCGGGCTTTAATAAATGTCAGTATAAATAACTTTTTATAGTGATCAAGGGAGACAAATTGCCTCGAGCGCGCCCATATCCGCCCTCGTTCGTGTATAATGACGGCGGCGTGTTCACTTCAGACTGTATTACATACAGTAGCCAGTAGGTGTACTATACTGCGGAACTTTATTATATAAGTCTAATCTTAACATCAAAATATACAGTCTAATACGATATTGTGTTTCTAGGTGTTTGGTAATTATAACGTTAGCTTATTATGACGTTTTCTTATTTGGCTTGAGTTTATTACACTAATATACTACCTAGCTAAGTATATAGTATAATATTATAATCAGAATTCGGTATAATAATAAGTTATATACTTTTATACAATATCCATATAATATGAAAATATGTAGTTATTAAGGTACAACATAGAATATTATATTGGACATTATGTGGACGCAAAACAACATTATTAATTATTATAGATAAAATCAATGTCAGTCCCCATAATGAATAGTTCCAGGATCCTAAACTAGAGTTTAGATTTTAGATCTATGCTTCATTGTATACCATCACTTAGGAAAAATCAGCGCACAACAATATCAAACTTGCTGTGAAACTTCGGATCATTAATCATCATCATCTTCGTCTAGTGTATATATATATAATATTGAACTACCTATACGGACTACTAAGTATATTATATCTATAGAAATCACATCTTATTAAACACATTATATTGATTAAGTTAGGTATGATAGACGTGTAATTAACTACCTACCTATTACCGCTAGTGTCTAATAATTATAATATTTGAATATGAATGTATATATTATAATAAAAAAAGATATCATCGTTCATTAAAAAATAAAACGTTTCAAGTGGTTTCAACACAATAAATATTATCTTCCTTATGAGTTATGGTGTATAAGTTTGGTTTCAATTAAGTTCCAAATTTACCTATAGGGCTATAACTAGTATTTCTTTTTCATTCAAAACCATTTTTCTATATTATCTAGTAATTACTCGACAAACAACAATGATACTTAAACATCTAAAATTTAATATTGAAGTCTTTTTAAATGTTTATTTAAATTGCCTATACAAAACTCCTTAAAGAACCGTGTATCTTATAACTGATATAATTGCTACCTAGGTACTTGCTTGATAAAGGCCAAATCTTTATGGAAATTATCATCGTATGGAACATTGTTTTAATTTTTAATGAGGATTTTTTATTCTGACAATTTTTAGACAGCAGTAGCAAAAATTATAATACTTAAGAAAAAATCATATTCTTTGTATTGAAAATTAGCCGACAAATCTCAAAAATTCAGTTTTTTCATGTATTTTACAAATAATAGGTCGTTTATAAAATAATTAAATTTCAACAATTTTTATCAGATAAAACAGCATTTTTGACAAATGGGAATACTGAATAGTTCAACTGGTTTATTATTAATAAGCCAATAAATAATGGTACAATAGGAGAATCTATTGTCACCACAATAATATCTAACATTTATAAAGTAAAAAAAAAAAAACAGGTTTTGAAAAAAAAAACATCAAGGTAAAACACTATTTTTGTTCTAATTAGTGATTTACTGACTATTTAATTATAATTTCTAGACGCTCATAACATTTTTTTCCAACAATCCAACAATAATGACGTTTCGAGTTTTCTCTATAGTTATTTAAAGGAAAAACTATTGAAAACTTTTTATTGAATTTTTTAATCTTAGATTATAATACTAAAAACTGTAAGAATTTTCAACTACAAAATTACTTACAAATTTTCGTAATTTAAACATTTTGTAAAAATCTGAACTTTAAAAAAAAAATGGGACTAACGAATTTTGATTTTTTTTTTTAACTACAGTTAGGTACATTAACTTATAAGAAACCTTGTTAATATAAATAGCTCAAAAAAAGCCAAAATATTTTGAAAATTTAACAGTGTGTAAATAAAGCTAATATAAACATTTGGTGATATTTTCAATTATTTACAGTGATTCGTCATTGAGTAACAAGTTTACAACTGTAAAAAATACAATAATTTCCGTTTTTCTGTCACTTTTTTTTTATGTTTTTCCACAATTTTTTGTGCTGGAAATTTCTTAGTTTTGACCTCTATAATTCACCAAGGATATTTAATTGGCCACCGAAAATCACCCCTGAAGTTTTAAATTGAAGCATTATTTCGACTAATTATGGTGTACATAGACAAAAAAAAAAACCAAAAAAAAAAAAAATATATATAATTATAGGATCAATACATTTGACACTCGAAAAAACGATTCTAATCTGACACTGTGTTTTAGTCTCTTTATTTAATGAGAAAGCATATTATATTATAATTTATATGTATAGTATTACTATATTGTCTATTACCTAGGTACTTACTACCTACTAGTTTATGTTTACCTAAAACATAATACGAGGCATGTCCAGAAAGTAAGTGTACTCAATTTTTGTAGGCTTCAAAAAAATGTATTAAAAAAAAAAAATTACATGGTTACATAAATATATTTGTGTGCT